>CM046805.1:17036186-17041186 GCA_025617405.1 Perca schrenkii | reverse complement strand
CTCCCGCTCTGAGCCCATCGTTGCTCACTGTAACTGGCAACTTTGCTTCTCTCCCCTTTTGTGGTGGTGACAAAGGGGGCCGGTGCCCTCTCGCAGGCTATGTTACAGGCTGTCACATGAGGCGGACACTCTGGGACGGCCCAGCGTTATCTGCTGTGACAACTCAGATTACTTCCACAGCCTCCCATCTGATCAGCACATCCAATTCAATTAGTGGCAATTAGTCCTGGTCCTTCCCCCCTCTTCTTCTTCCTCCTCTGCCCACCGCTGCCACCCCCATCCTCACCCGCCCGCTGTGTCTTAACAAAAAGCAAAGCTGCCGAGCAGGCTGGCTGGTGAACAACTTTGGAGCGACTTGTAGCTCCCCCTTCATCCCCCAATTACCCTCAGACACACACACACACACACAAAGACTTATTCACACATTCATACTCATATTCACCACCAGAGCACATATTCAAAGTGACACATCACATAGAAACCACAGTTTTCTGCACATAAACTCCCACACATCCAATTCAGCAGCAACACAGAGGGACATGCATGAATGCAATGCACAATCTGCACCTAAAGAACTACATAAAGAAATTAAAGCATCTATAATCAATATTTTATAATAAAAGAGGATCAAATGAGTAGGCTACATGTAATGTATGTATGTAAATGTGCGTAAAGTAAAGATTGATTACCTAACTTTGCAGTTCCTCTCAGCTTTATGGAACGTTTTAGCATCTTTCAGCTAATTTTGGGGGTTTTCTGGCACGCAACTTTACTGTTCTGGTTCACTCTCACTGCTAGCTTAACATCGCCAACAGCAGGCAGTTACTTGTAGGGAGAAAGCTCTAGCCACTGTATGCCATACCTGCCATGCACCAAATGGCAGTCTGTTTTGGTCTCCACCAAAACAGAGCTAAAAGAGAGTGAATATTGGACTCATATTCATCACGTGAGCAGAAACTCTACTTCAAATAAATGCTGATGTTGCTCTGTATCTGCTGGATGTGGAAATCTGTAACTGTTTGCAAACGATTTTGGCATGTCAACTCAAAAGGTGCTAATATGTGTTATTCTTGTCGCCCCTGAGTGGCCAAAACAATCTGTTATTGCAGGTTTAAGTCCAAAAATGTGAACCTTTATACACAAAGCCACTTGCAACCCCTCATCATTAAAAATGTCTACTGTTTTTTTTTATTTCTTGTTTTATTTCAATGATTTTTAGGCATTAAGAGGTGAAATTATCACAGATTTGTGCACCAGAAATATGTTGCTTTTCTGCTTTCATCTCCTACTTATCATCTTGTGACCCCTCGTTCATTTTGGGACCTTATTTGGGAGGGTCCCAACACACTGGTTGGGAACCACTGATCTAGTGATTAAATTCACACAAACCGAAAACAAATTCAAACAACTAAAAAACTTTTGAGAATATGCCAGAAAAAAGTCGGCACAGATGCTGTCTGGTTTGTAGAACCCCTTTTGTGTGCCGCCCGCCCCTTCTCTCCCCCATGCTCACCCCTTTCCTCACCCCCCTAACTGTGGGCCCGCGCACACCTGGCCTTCGCAAATTAGGACCCTGGAAAACCAGCAAGCGGAGAGAAAAGCGGGATGCATAGTGGAACGAGGGGAAGGGAGGGGAGGGGAAGGGGGCGATCGGTCGACAGGGTCTTTCAGCATTCCGATGGAGCAAAAAGTTAATGACGGCTCTATTGTGTTGTGAGAAAGCTGGCCGGAGGAGAAGTGTTACAGGGAATCATGGCCTGTGCCAGTGAGCAGTGACAAAAGGGGGCCGCCCATAAGCATGCATTGAGTTTTTATCATATTTATATCGCTTACATGGTCGCTCTATGTTGCTCTGAAAAAGTGCACTCACTCATGATCGTTTCTGAAACAATGCAAATTTGTTTGGAGAGGTAAAGCAGCAAATAATGGCATGACTTAGTTTTCCTAAGACAAACACATCAAGGTTACAAAAAAGGTTTTCATTATTTTCTGTTGATTTTTTAATCATATCCAATCATTTTCTCGCTCCTGAACTCCCTCCCTTGCCTCCCTCTTCATAAAAGCCGCCCTGACACGCCCGCCTTCCGTGCAGGCCTTAATGCATGCTGACAGCTTCCCTCCGTAATTGGTGATCACACCCAGATGGTTGGTTCCCTAATTTGCTGTTCCCAATAAAGCCAGGCAGCTCAAGGGAAAAGGGGCAGCAGGGGAAGTTGAGCTGTGGAGGAGGGGGTGGTGATGGTGATGGTGGTGAGGGGGATCTTTGATTTGTTGGTTATAGATACAAGAGCAGTAAACACCCTAGGCTTCAGGCCCAACAGTTTGACTAGGCTTTTGTTCACACGTCCGTTGAAAAGCAGAGAGGGGCCCCTCCTCTGCCTCTGCCTCAGCACCCTCCTCCTCCTCTCTTCCTCTTCCCCAATAATCCCGTTATGAGCCCCTGCTCCAGCTCTCTCACTAGCTCCCTCTGTTTTTGGTACGGCCCGGAAATGCTCTGCATGAGGATGTAGGAGTGCTTGAGTGTGTGTGTGTGTGTCAGGGGGAGGCCAGAGCAGAACGAGGAAATTATCTCTTGTGTGCATGTGTGTCTTTTCCCTTTTCAATGACTAAACGGATTGCTGCAGTCCAACTGAATGAAGTATGAATGGAGGCAAAGAACGAAGTGAAGTTCCCAGGTTATAGGTTACGGTCCGGCTAGTAACCTCGGTTCATGTGTGGTCGTTTTTGGCTCTATTAGGGAGGACACAAATAGGGTAATGGACTGGGTCCCTGTTACTAATTAGGGCAACCTGCAGTGACCCCCAGGGGTGCAGAGGGTCAAGCCGAGCCTGATGGGATGATTCAAGTGTGAAACCAAGATTTAAAAATGAGACATTGTCGTATGTGACACCAGCTGCTCTCGCAAAATGAAAGTAAAACTTATTTTGGAGATCAGAATGCAGATGATGCAGCATTAACCATAAAATGTTAAATTTGACAAATAACACCCTAAAATACACCCACATTTGACAAAATGTTCACCTTATATGATTTTATATTGTCTGCATTTGAATCTTACATAATGTACATTTAAATACAATTTGATTTTAGATCAACAAGTGTATTTTCATGTTGAAATACTGAGCAATGAAAATCAGTTCAATTTGTCAGCTTTTAGCTTATTCCAATCATAGCTCATCTGTTACTACGTGAAAAAAAAACATAAGAGAAAAACATAAGAGCAAAAGTGTGACATGGATTAATCTGATTAACATAAAATGCAAATCAGCAAGGAATATTATTTGCTAACTATTATTTTATTGGATTACAAGCGCAGGTGACATTCGAAAAAGGCCCACCATTTGATCCTGGATGCTACTAGGTTTTAAGCTAATGTTGTCAACTCAATCAACCACAGCCAACAACCCAAGATAGTATTCATCTCATCATGGAGTTAGAGTTACTGAACTAGCTAACTAGCAACAGCTCATGAAATCGGCTAGCAAAATCGTTAGCTAGAAATAAAAAAAAAACTGCCTTTTTATCTTCTGCAGAGACACATCTTTCCAAAAACTACTGTGAATTTTGAGTGGTATCTGCAACTGTTGTCCTTGTAAACTGACGAAACAACAGCAATTAGGATAAGCAGTCAATTACAGCTCTTAGAAATATCTTCCTGGAAGCAATGGTTAATAAAGACATGAAGCCAAAATTCACATGCCATGGACACAGAAAATATAGTTCCTGATCATGATGAAGAAAGGCAATCACTCAAAACTGCTTTATAAATTAAGCAAGGCATGATCTGCCTAAAAAAAGTAAGGGGACACAAATATTCTCAGAAAACTTGAGACAACCCAGCCAGCAATGACATGTGGGGCCCAGATGAGGGCTTCATGGGCGGCCAATGTGGGCCCCATTATGGGCTTGCACCCGGGATCCACATTGGGGCAAGTCGTGGAAGCCCAGACATACTAAAAGTGGGACCTGTAAGGGTACTGCATGGGTCTTAATTGGGCACTTCATGTCAGACCCATTTGGGCCCGACCTACCCAAAGGGGTTTAAAGTTGGCTTGCACCCGGGATCCACACAGGGGCCAGCCGTGGATGCCCAGATGGGTTTGAAGTGGGATCTGTAAGGGTCTTATCTGGGTAATTCATGTCAGACCCATTTGGGCCCCACCTGCCCAAAGGGGTTTAAAGTGGGTTTGCACCCAGGATCCAGCCGTGGATGCCCAGATGGGTTTTAAGTGGGACCTATAAGGGTGTTATGTGGGATCTTAACCTGGCAATTCATGACAGACCCATTTGGGCCCCACCTGCCTAAAGGGCGTTTAAAATGGGCTTGCACCCGGGATCCACAAGGGGGCCAGCCGTGGATGCCCAGATGGATCTTAAGTGGGACCTGTAAGGGTCTTACGTGGGTCTTAACTGGGTAATTCATGTCAGACCCATTTGGGCCACACCTGACTAAAGGGGTTTAAAGTGGGCTTGCACCAGGATTCAACCGTGAATGCCCCTATGGGCTTAAAGTGGGCTCTGTAAGGATCTTATGTGGGTCCTAACTGGGCAATTTATGCAAGGCCTATCTAAGCCCAACCATGCCAAATGGTTTAAGGAAGCAATCTAAGAAAAACAAAGAATGAATATAAGTCCAAGATAAATAAAAGACACTTGACGCTTTGAACTGCAAGAAATACATTGTTACATCGAACAACAAACAATCTTTAAAAACCTATTTAAATGTCGCAACATACCGGTAAACAAATCAAAAATATATTTTTAATAAATCTCTGAAAATAAACATCTCTCCAAAAAAAATACATTCATACAAAATTGTTACATCGAACAACAAACAATCTTTAAAAAACAATTTAAATGTCACAACATACCGGTAAACAAATCAAAAATGTTTTTTTAAAAATCTCTGAAAAAAAACACCTCTCCAAAAAATACATTAATACAAAAATACACTCATGGCGTCTGTGTGGTGGATGCCCTTTTTCTCTTTGGGCTCTTGC
>CM046805.1:16973560-16986186 GCA_025617405.1 Perca schrenkii | reverse complement strand
GTTGTGAATCATTTGCCCTTTTTAATCATAACATTATAATGATGTAGGATGTTGAATAAACAATACGGCCTATGAGTATGGAATCAGATTTGTGTCAATAAAATCAAACACAATTTAGTAAATATCAAACAAAAATAAGAATAACTGAGACCTAAAGTATGTTTGACAACCTCTGGTCTGTCTGGTTTTAATTTCTAAAAAAGCTTGTAAAACATCAACCCTGTTGTGCACAGTCAGTCAATCTAGTAACACCATTTTCTTTCAGGACAAACTGGGCAATTAGAATATGTGTGCTGCAGTTATGTCACTTGAATGTAACAATAGGTTGTGGGACCATAAAGACAAATAAAAACATAAAACGGAAATGGAATCTCACAGATATTTATTGATATCACACACACAGCAATTAAAGCTGAGCCAATCTCCTGTCTAAAAGAGTTCTCATATGTGTTAAGAGTCAAACAGTGAAGAAATAAACATAACTTATACAGTGGACAAAATATCTATATTTCTTCAAAAAAAAAGTCCAGACACTTTGATTTCATGACATTCACTTATGCCAATTCTCAAAATAATAATGTCATTTATTGATATCACATACACAGCAACTCTACACAAGCATATGTGTGGTCTAAAACAGATTTATGTATTTGGAGACAAAAATAAACATAATGAACATTATAACTCATATAAAAGGCATTTAAGATGGTAACACATCTTGTGATTTTTGCCGTGCTCTACCCTGCATTTGCTATGGGTTTCGTGCTGTATCTTACTCTTCGATTACCGTTGTGTGGCAATAAACTGAATAGGCTTTTCTGTTCCAGCTGGCCTGTGGTTCAGCTCTCCTGTGTGGACACAACTCTGAACAACATAGCAGGTCAGTTTGTCACGATGACAAGCATCTTCATCCCCCTGTTCTTTGTCCTGTACACCTATCTACGAATTCTGCTTGTTTGCAGGAGAAGCTCGTCTGAATTCAGAGGAAAGGCGTTACAGACCTGCCTGCCTCACATCGTGACATTCATGACCTATTCTTTCTCTCTCTTCTGTGAGCTGTCATTGACTCGATTTGAGGCTGACAAAATGAATCCAATCATCACAGTTGTTTTATCTTTAGAGTATTTGATGACGCCCCCCATTAATAACCCATTAGTTTACGGCCTGAGTCTGCCTCAAATTAAAAGAGTAATCTTTAGATTTTTTAAGAAGATTCCTGCTGCAAAAATGCACATTTAGCAAACCATATATTGCTAATCTACAAAATGTGCTTCTACAATACATTGAATGTATATATACATAGATCTTGTTTGCTATTATATCAATCTTATATTGTGGGTTTGAATTAGTCTCAACTGTTCATAAAAAAAAATTTATTTCTCACACATTAAATGTTAAAGCACATGTTAAACAGAATATTATACGTTGCTTTTTTAGGCCGATGGAGGCCATTGATATCATAACCCAGAACAGTGGTTTCCAAACTTTTTCACATACAGTAAATGACACCCAAACTGACACAAATTAGGCCAGGGGACCCCATTTGACGAGATGTTTCCTTTAGGATATTTTATTAAAATAAGTCTATGAAATCCATGATTAAAATAGTCATACATGTCATGTCATGGTGTAACTAATGGATAGATTATAGTGAAAAAAAATCATTCTCCCTTTTGCTGGTGACCCCATGGAACTCCCTCAGGGACCCCTTCAGATCCCCAGACCCCACTTTGGGAACCACTGACCTAGATCAAACTAGAATTGATAGGATTTTAGGTGTCTCAATACTTTAACATTGTATGTTACACTGTGTTTATTGTTTTCATATTATTTTGTGGTTTGTTGTGAATCATTTGCCCTTTGTTATTATAATAACACAAGATTATAATGACGTAGGATATTGAATAAACAAGACAGTCTACAGCCATGAGTACGGAATCATATTTGTGTCAATATAATCAAACAAAACATCTTGAGAATGTAGCAGGTACAAATAGTTGCTGTCCCTTTAAGAGTTGAGTTCAGGTGGACGCGCAGGAGGGGGGTGCACGAGCAGAGTCAGAGTGTGAGACGAACGAGCGGCTAGGACAGAACGTTAGCGGTGTGGAGCTACACTGTGGTGCCTAAAGTCATACTTCAAAAGTCTCCGAGTGGTCATATAACGTGTCCTAAAGTCCGTAACGCGGTTACGTTTAGGTTTCCCATTTACTTCGACAGTGTGAGCGACGAAACCAAGCTTCGGTGAACAAAAGTGAGAGTTAGCTTTAGCTTCTAACGGAGCTGCAGAGCGATGCACAGATGCAGACTAGCTACACGGAGGAAGACGGCTGGAAGAGCATTCAAGTGTGAGTAGTGCTGTTGTTCATATCGTTTAAAGGTATTGTGGAGGATTTTCCCGAATTTTAGAAAAGAACCGCCCTCTGTACTTTTTGAAAAAATGCACATGCGCAACACTCTGCCTGCTCCCGAGAGGGAGCGCCTATTAAACGTGTGCACGAGAGTGCACTGTTTACAAGTTGCTGTCGGCATGGCTCATACAAGCCTACTTTCCAAAAGAAGATTTGCACTTTTCACAAATTGAGATGTTTACCGTGTGTGCGCGGTGCGTGACTTGTGCCAGGGCTAGCATCGCTAATCATAGCTTAGCTACATCAACTTTTAGTAGCAGTGATTTTAAAAGGATTTCTCCAAATAGCCAAACTTTACCTGTCGAGTAGAAACTTCGCGACTGAGGCTTCAGTGGGAAGCCCAACCTGTGCTTTTAGCGCACGCCAGCGTGTGAAATGGTCTCCCAAAAACACTCTTGTCTTGAGAACGGCGAGCTTCCATGAACGGCTGAAACCGTAGCTCACCACACATATACACCTGAAAGTGCTCATGCGCAGAAAGCGAAGACTCCCTAGGGACGAGCACGTACGACGGCCTTACGTATACATATCACCAGACTGATTGACAACTAGGAGGACCAATTATTTTGATGATCCACCCGGAAAAAGAAAATCCTCCACAATACCTTTAAGTCGCTAGAAGGGCTCAAGTTAACTTTACAAGAGTTTTGTTTAGTAAGAGCTAGTTTGAACTTGGTGGAGATCTGCTGTTTGTGGGTAATATCTGCACCACACTTTGCTATAAACACTGACAACACAAGATACTGTGCGCAGTCAGAGCCGAACAGTGAACTGGACTAACTGACGCCGCGCTTGTGCTCTCACACATACGCCGCACGCCTGGTACGTACACTGGCGCTCAACATATACACACGCCCTCATATTGCTGAAGACTGAGAAAAAGACAAAAACTGTCAGCTCATTCATATTGACAACACCCACACTGAAAAGGAAAGGTTTTTTTATGTTTAACCTCTGTTGAAGTTAACAATGAGAATGGTTTCATGTTATATGCCTGTCACAAGATAGTCATGTTTTGAGAAGGGTTATGGCCTGTGTGACAGGTTAACTTTGTGGTCTTAAGTAGCCTGAACAGTGTCACTGAACATAATAGCATGCTTGTTTCTTAGGATGTATGTTATCTCTACATGAAAAGGGTTGTGTTCATTAATGATTGGTGATAACAGTGAACTCACACACTAAACAAAGGTGTTGATTCCTAAGTGCATACAAGGTATTTCATTTCATGTTTCATCACCATATATTCATATATATTACTTACCTGGGGGCAGGGGCGCCTTGCCTGTTTAGCTAGGTTAACGTAAAGCAGGGGCAGTGTCGGGTTCACTCAAAATTTACCATATACACTGCACACACTTCAGGGGGCCACCATATGATCTGAAGCCCGCTTTACTCTTCCTGAGAAGCTGATGCTTGTCCAGGCTGCTAAACAGGGGACAACCTGCTCATTTATTTGGACACTGAGGCCATAGGCATTGGGTGTCCCGCTCAGTCCTCCCCAGACTAAGTACTGTGTTACCCCTACAAGGCGGCGGCAATCACTCCAACCATCACAAGTATCAAACATAAAACTTTAATAAGACAAACTCAAACAAATTATTTTTTATCTCAAAAGTCAAGGGAAAGTACAGAGCTGGGGAATGATCTGGCTTAAATCAAGTTGCTACAGCCGCTAACTGAAGGTTGTGTCTGCCAACCCACAACCACAGTCTTTCCCTAACCTTAACCAACATGCTTTTGTTGCATAAGCCTAGTCTCACATTGCTCGACATATCTCCACAGCTCTGCGAAATAAGGTCTGGCTACACCACAGATACATTCTAGGATAGGAGAAAAAAAAACGATCTAGGTTGTTTGCATTTTTCTTTAAACCAATCACAATCGTCTTGGATGGCGCTAAGCTCCAGACGCAGCGACGGTGGCTCTGCTAAATAGTCTCGGGAAGGAACTTGTTTTGGTGGAAGAAAACGCTACATACAATATTAAATTAATTTAATATTCATTTAATATACAGTAATGTAAGATATTTATTAGCTGGATACATGGTTAAACCTGCTCTTACAAGTGTATCGCCATGTGTACTTTGTGTATAGAAATCCCACCAATCAGATCCACAACATTCCGGTAAGATAGTAAATATGGTTAACACATTCTTTATCACTTATTCCCCAAAATATCCAGGCAGGCCTGCCTTATTGCACGCTACAATGTTCCTCAAAACCTGCCATTTTCAGCTTGAAAAGTTGTTTGTTTCCCGTAGCCATGGGATTTTAAGGACAGCAACTATTACGACCCCTCCCTTTCTGCCTGCTGTGGCTTCACTGGCCTCCTCCTGCAGGAGCTGGTAGTCTGGGAGGGTGAATCAGGTAATAAGCTGACACATGTGTAGGCCTCAAGCTAGGCATATAACCTGGTTGATATCTGCCAGACCTCAGACAGACTATATGATTATTGTCTCGGCTAACGTATGCCTTGCATTGCGTATGCATTAAATATTAAATGAAATTAACTGTTTACACAATACAGTAACATGATCTATTTACATTAGCTGGATACATGGTAACCATCATTGGCTCTTGCCAGTGTATCTCCTTGAGTACTTAGTCCACAGCAATCCCACCAGTCGGTCCCAAAACATCCCAGTTAGAGAGGAAATGTCGTAAACATAATCTTTGTAAATCTTTACAAATATTTAAGAAAAGACCCAAGCAGGCCTGCCTTATTTGACAATCTAAATCTTTTTAAAAACTCGCCAATTTCAGCATGTGGCTTTCCAGCTTGAAGGTTGTTGTTGGTTTCCGTAGCGATGGGATTTATTTAAATAAAAGCCTGTTACTTTCTGTAGTTCAGGTAAATAAAGGCCCCAGATTTTATTTGAGGAATTACAGTAGTTATCTTATAACCTGACTCCGCCAGATGGATTGCTTCGCATTTGCTCGGCATATCCATCTGGGAACTTTCCGTTGGAGAACTTTTGGAAAGGGGTGAAAATACTGGTTAGCTGATTGGATGAAGCATCTGTCTATCACCTATGTTGCTGATAGACGGGCCAAATCCACCAATCAGATCCACGAAGCGTATGAAAATACAACCACAAGCCCGCCCCTGCTGCTGCAGGCAAAGCATAGCTCGTTAGCTCAGCAAGCAGGCAACATGACGGTAAAGGATATTTGCCGTTTGTGTAACGAGAATTTAGGAATAAAACGCAGCCTTTCAGGTTCCCGGACCGCTGTCTGAAAATACTGGTAAGCTGATTGGATAAACCATCTGTCTATCACCACCTAACCCGCATCAAGACCAACGCTGATTGGGCCCGGTCAAGTGGCTAACGGCTCCAAATTTTCTCTGCCTCAAGATGCCAGACTGATCTGCGAGTGGAAAACTGGAGCTCGTGAGATCAGGACGGTCTCACGAGGCTAGTTATCTTATTTGTTTAGTAATAAAACTTTCATTGGCACTTTAATCTGACTGCTCTCCCCTCATTGTGACATACTTTGGGCCAGTTTGTGACAATCCCGGACAAGCCCCCACTTGTCAGAAATATAGTGACCTCCTTGAATTTGCAACCCTGTTTTTTGCTTACATCATTCAAATAGGTCTGAGTTCTCTGGTGTGCCCTCTAGAGGAATCCTCCAGTAACAAGCGTAGTACATGGGCAAGTATGTGAAAATGTTTGTCTCACGATGCAGCAGGTTGACTATGCGTAGCTCACTTTGGACCCTGTGTGTACAGGTTGCTGCTCTCAGTGTGACAGCAAAACAGGATAAAAGTTCAGCTGCTGCCTCAGTCTGCTGTAGGTCAGGGGAGGGGGCTGTGTATTATTCTAAAAGCTAAGTTCACATACACTGATGCAAAGACTGTTTTTCCAAATATCTTTATGACTGTATTAACTAGACATAATTTATATAACACTGTGTATTCTGTTGGCTGATATATGCATTGATATTCTTCAATGACAAATGTTAAGTTGTTTGTGCATTTAGTTCATGTGACACTGACCTTTTTCCACCCATGTGTACTTTTGAACGTCTTTTTGAACTAAAATGTGCAGTTTATGCAACTTACATGAATGCAGGCTTATTGTATGTTTTCTGTTTTGTGTTAAAATAGGACTTTTTGATGCACACATTTTAATCTCATTTACCGTACCTCAATCTGTTTTCACTTCTCTTCTTCCAGCTCTGCTGTTGTGCAGACATGAAGAGCAACAACAGCCTGAATCCTTTGTATTTTCAGTTCACTCTGTTTGCAGACTTTGGGCCCCTCAGATATCTGTTCTTCAGTCTGTGTCTGTTGTTCTACATGACTGTTGTCTCTGCTAACATTGTCATTATTCTGACAGTCTGTCTGGAGAAGTCTCTGCATCAGCCCATGTATATTTTTATCTGCTGTCTGTCTTTTAACTCTCTGTACGGCTCAGCCGGCTTCTTCCCCAGGTTTCTGATGGACATTCTGTCTGACACTCATTTAATCTCACGTCCATTATGTTTCATTCAGATATATGTTATTTACACCTATGCATCATGTGAGCTGACTCTCCTCGGCATCATGGCCTACGATAGATTTGTTGCTATTTGCCAGCCTTTACACTATCACAGTAAAATGACATTTAAGATGGTAACACATCTTGTGATTTTTGCCGTGCTCTATCCTGCATTTGCCAATGGTTGCAGTCTCTTCCTTACTGTTCGATTACCGTTGTGTTGCAATAAACTGAATAGGCTTTTCTGTTCCAACTGGCCTGTGGTTCAGCTCTCCTGTGTGGACACAACTCTGAACAACATAGTAGGTCGGTTTCTCACGATGACAACCATCTTCATCCCCCTGTTCTTTGTCCTGTACACCTATCTACGTATTCTGCTTGTTTGCAGGAGAAGCTCGTCTGAATTCAGAGGAAAGGCGTTACAGACCTGCCTGCCTCACATCGTGACATTCATGACCTATTCTTTCTCTCTCTTCTGTGAGCTGTCATTGACTCGATTTGAAGCTGATAAAATGAATCCTATCATCACAGTTGTTTTATCTTTAGAGTATTTGATGATCCCCCCCATTAATAACCCTCTAGTTTACGGCCTGAGTCTGCCTCAAATCAAAAGAGTAATCTTTAGATTTTTTAAGAAGATTCCTGTTGCAAAAGTGTAAAACTTAAAATGCACATTTTGCAAACCATATATTGCTAAGCTACAAAATGGGCTTGTAGAATACATTAAATGTATATGTACATAGATCTTGTTTGCTATTACTTAATTTTGAGGGGGGCTTTGAAACTCACATTGTGGGTTTGAATTAGTCTCAACTGTACATAAAAAAAATCTGTTTCTTACATTAAATGTTAAAGCACACGTTAGAAAGAATATTATACGTTGCTTTTTTTTTAGGCAGACTGAAGATCAATAAAACTTTGGCAATTGATATCATAACCTATAACAGTGGTTTCCAAACTTTTTCACATACAGTAAAGGACACACAAACTGACACAAATTAGGCCAGGGGACCCCATTTGACAAGAGTTTTCCTTTAGGATATTTTATTAAAATAAGTGTATGAAATCCATGATTAAAATAGTCATACATTCTGTCATGGTGGAACTAATGGATAGAATTATAGTGGAAATAATCTCCCTTTTTCTGGGGACCCTCTCAGAGACCCCCTTCAGATCCCCAGACCCCACTTTGGGAACCACTGACCTAGATCAAACTAGAATTGATAGGATTTTAGGTGTGTTTGATGGGAATTTGGTCTCACAATATTTTACCTTTCTGTTACACTGTTCATTCCGTTTTAATATTATTTTGTGGTTTGTTGTGAATCATTTGCCCTTTTTTAATCATAACATTATAATGATGTAGAATATTGAATAAACAAGAGGGACTATGATTATGGAATCAGATTTGTGTCTATAAAATCAAACAAAAGTTAGTAAATATCAAACAAAAATAAGATTTTTTTGAAAGAGTAAAACAAACTAGCATAAAATGTCATCTGAAAATAAAGTGAAAATACAGTACTGGGGTTTGACCTGGCTGAAATCAATTTGCATCAGCTGCTAACTGAAGGTCCATCTACCCACAACCACAATCTTTCCCTATAATTAGCCAACATGCTTTTGTTGGTTTTGTTGGTGTATAGAAAGTACCCCATGCCAATCTGTAGGTATGATGAAGGGTATGTGATGATGCAGCATTTTAACTCAAAATTTAGATAAGTTATCAATAAAAAAATGTATCACAAAAAAAAAGTTAGATAAGTTTCCAACGAAAAGTGTAAAACTAGTGTTGATAAGTTGATTTTACTGGTGAAAAAAAAGCACAGAAAAAAAATGTAACTTTTGACCCGGGAGGACAACAAGTCGGCAAGAAGACAACACAAAGGTTAACTTAGTTTATTGTGTATCTGAATTCTTCCAGTTGCCCACGGGATAATATAAAACTGATCTGGACTGTGGTAAGCCATTTGAAATTTTAAATACTAGGGGCAGCCTCTAACTCACCCACAGAGGCGGCGCCAGGGAGGGGCTAGGGTGTGCTTTAGCTACCCCTAGGATTGCCATAGCACCCCCTTAGCACCCCCAAGAAATTGCTGTGGTTTATTTATAAATAAATTAAAAATCGCTAATGTGTAAATAGTATAATTTAGATTTGGAAAATGAATAAATACATTAATAAAACAAACCGATTCTTTTTAGGCTAAAAAAACACAGGTGATGTATTCGGCCAAAGGGTGCAGCACCGCAGCACACATGGAACTTTTGACCTTACTTCCGCAGTAACGTATTCCCACAGAAGAAGAAGAGTTCAATATTTGGAGCCGTTAGGATTAGAGAAGTTATTTTAACGCTAGCAATGGATAGTTTTTTACTCCCTTAACGTCAAGGTGTGGAGACTCTATCACAACCTGTAAATGAGACACAGATATGGTGAACCTGTCACCGACCGGGACGAAGAAAAGCGGCCGGAGGAAGATGAGCTGACCGCGGCCGTGATTAGCTAGCTACTGCTGAGGATGCTTAACGTCACCCTGCTGTACATGACATTAGACCAGGGGTCACCCTGCTGTACATGACATTAGACCAGGGGTCACCCTGCTGTACATGACATTAGACCAGGGGTCACCCTGCTGTACATGACATTAGACCAGGGGTCACCCTGCTGTACATGACATTAGACCAGGGGTCACCCTGCTGTACATGACATTAGACCAGGGGTCACCCTGCTGTACATGACATTAGACCAGGGGTCACCCTGCTGTACATGACATTAGACCAGGGGTCACCCTGCTGTACATGACATTAGAC
The DNA here is from genome assembly GCA_025617405.1 of Perca schrenkii. Lineage (NCBI taxonomy): Eukaryota > Metazoa > Chordata > Actinopteri > Perciformes > Percidae > Perca > Perca schrenkii. Next base: position 16,976,484 of record CM046805.1, on the reverse strand, counting down.
CAGGGGTCACCCTGCTGTACATGACATTAGACCAGGGGACCGCACAGCCAGGCCACAGTGGGTGAGTCAGCTGATAGGGGTCCATATAAGAACTTTACTCTTATCTCTGTTTCGTAGAAGAGCATTACAGTTATAAACGTGTTTTACAAAAATGTGAATAAATGGATCACCGAATCTAAAGTTATACAGCGCACTGGACATCGGTTTATTTTTAGTCCAGAAAACGTGTTTGCCCTCCTTGGCTTATTTAGATATATTAAGATATGACTACAGTATTTTGACCATACGTGCAAATGTGAAAACTGTGAGGATACATGCGCGTGTGTGCTTATGTGTGTGCTTGGCTGTGTGTGGTGTATGGCCTGCTGCATTACTCTTCTGAGCCAGTGTATGAGAGCTGCAGTAATGATTGTTTGAACCCGGCTTGTTGGCTGGTATTTGAAATATGTTTGGTGGGCTAATCAGAGTTCTATGGTGCTGTTGTATCGGCAACTTTAAGTCAATCTCTCTCGTTCGCTCGTTTAGTAAACCGCGGCGGAGGTGGGTGGGCATCTGCGCGAGTGTGTGTAACGTTAGCCTATTTGTGTCAAGGGAAATTCAAAATTTCAGAGCACCCTCACTGAAACGTCCAGCAACCCCAAAGCACCAGCAACAGAAAATCTCTGGCGCCGCCACTGCTCACCCAGTAAGATCATGCGCCCCATTGTAGGCTGAGTCCTTTGTAGCGGCACAGGTTCTAATCCGACCTGTGGCCTTTTTGCTGCGTGTCATCTCTCTCCCCCTTTCATGTCTAGCCACTGTCACTACTACTAATAAACGGAAAAGCCCCAAAAAATTATCTTTAAAAAAAAATATTAAAAAACGTTTCGAACGTGTACAGGTCACGACTCCAGGTCACACAAAAATAACAGGCAAAGGAACCGTCACACGCAGGACACGCCGACAACAGCGGGACGCTTGTGGGTAGGAAGAGAATAACGAGGAAAGGAACGGCAACACACGGGACGCGATCCCCGGTCTCCGTGGTGAAAGTCCCGTGTAGTTTGACCTATGACCAACCTCCCTGCACGGACTTTCTCCTTATAAACACAACTCGCTACCGTCATCGTTCTGTGATTACAAAATATGCTTCCCATTGAAATACATTGCTTTAAAATTCGTAATCACCACACGAAAAAACACAACTTTATCGTGTCCTGTCCACGAATCAATAGATTCAATAACATGACCATATCACGAACTGCCGTGAGACCGGGCTGGTGATACAGGACGGTATGTAGGGTGACTAGATAAAAGCCTGTCGGGACGCTAAAATGTCCCGGTTTACACCAACCGCTATGAAATTGTCCCGGTTAAACGGTTAAAATGCTGACCGCTAAACGGTGTAAAAGTGTGACTGTATTGTAGAAGATTCCAACAATGGGACGTACAACAGTCTGCTGTAGGATTCCCTTAGGGTACAGATTTGACCATTGGCAAATTATCAAAGAGGTTTTATCAATATTAATAAAGTTATGAATATGGTTATTAATAACTTTATCAAATCGACAAACAGTCAAAACGGGGCACCACCCTGCAAGTCAGGGACCAATAATCAAACTGTGGATCACTCTCATTTCTGTGAAAATCCTTTAAAAAGGAAATAAAGGGAAGTGTGAATCCAAGCACGGACCTGATCGACCAGCAGTTGTCTACAACCTGTACACAAATAATCACAAGCAACTGCTAATTAAGCATAATAAGATTTATTAACGTCCCGATTATCAGTAGCTAAACAATAATCCTTCAATAATAAACTCATATACCTTTTTATAATATCACAACCAAAAACAAAGCAAAAACAAAAGCAACATGGACACGTCTGTGTCTGTGTGTGTGTGTGTGTGTGTGTGTGTGTGTGTGTGTGTGTGTGAGAGTGAGTGAGTGAAAAAGGAGGGGGCGGTGTCGGAGTGTAGTTCTAAACACCAAAACAACTCCAAAGATGGCCACTCCGGTAAGCTGCACAAAACTATTTAGCCTCAAGAGGGCGGTAGGGGTGCTGCGTGCACGGGGAGGGGGCTGAAGAAGCCAAGGGGGTTGCTAAGCAACACGCACGCTTAGCCTAGTATGCTAGGTCATGTGTTAGCTCTGTACAAGGTGATACCGACTCCACGTGTGAAGCTAGCCTACCGCGTCGTGCGTGTGTGCGTGTGTGTGTTAGTAACAGAAGAAAGAGGAGAAGAGTAAAGAAAAGAGCACTCTGATCTGAAGATATTGATAACGGCCAGCTCAGTGGCTAACAGCTGAGTCATCGCGATTTATCTCGCGGACAGTAACTAACTCCTAATAAAGGAGTGATTTAAGCAGGTAGCGATTACGGCTTTAACCTAGCTACTTTAACACAACATGAATCAAAGCGGTATAATGACCGGTCATACATTCACAGCACAGATTAATAATCACAGATGGCCCATACATGATTAAATCAGATCACATTAATGGCAACAGCGGTAGCGAACCCTTTTGCTCATTAGTAACAAAACAAAACGCACTAGTTCTAATATCTGCCCCAGAACTGTATAAAAGCCTCCTTACTGTGCGTTGTTTGTCAGTTAAGTCTTTTGGCCAGAGCTTAACGGTCCGTTTAGCCCGAAGCAGATGGCGAACGTAATCCAGATCGACCAAACAAGAAACAGACGTAGTCCTTTTCTTAAATCCAGGCTGATTAAGCCCGCTGCAGATGAAGGAATACTTCGGCAGTATTCCTCGGATCCCCTTTGTATATCAGACCGATGTAAACTTCGTACCAGCGAGGTGATGCTGCTTAGCTAGCCCGGAACTAGTGTGCTTCCTATCGCGACCGGAGTCACCGTGGAAAAAGCAAAGAACACACAGTGCCGGCAGCTTTTATCCTTCCTCCGCCTCCTAGTGGCGGGGTGGTGCAT
>CM046805.1:16918560-16968560 GCA_025617405.1 Perca schrenkii | reverse complement strand
AGAGAGGATAGACAGACAAAATGACAGAAAGGATAAACAGACAGAAAGGATAGACAGACAGACAGACAGACGGATAGAAAGAAGGAAAGAAAGAAAAGAAGGCAGAAAGTAAGTAAGTAAGTAAGAAAGAGACAGACAGAAAGATGGACAGTAAGAAAGAAAGTAGGACGGACTGACAGAAAGGACAGACAGACAGAAAGAAGGAAAGAAAGACGGACAGATAGAAAGGATAGACACAGACAGAAAGGATAGAGAGACAGACAGACGGATAGAAAGAAGGAAAGAAAGATAGAAAGAAAAGAAGGCAGTAAGTAAGTAAGAAAGAGACAGACAGAAAGATGGACAGTAAGAAAGAAAGGACAGACAGACAGAAAGGATAGACACAGACAGATGATAGAAAGGATAGACACAGACAGAAGGATAGAAAGGATAGATGGACAGAAATGATAAGACAGAAAGAAAGATGGACAGTAAGAAAGTAGGACAGACTGACAGGTAGAAAGATGGATAAAAAGGCAGACAGAAAGAAAAAGAAAGAAAGATTGAAAGACAGATGTATAGAAAAAAAGAAGGAAGAGAGACTAAAAGACGGAAAGATTGAAAGACAGACAGAGCGGAAAGACAGAAACAAGGAAAGGAAGAGACAGATGGAAAGACAGGAAAAGAAGAAAGGAAAGAGACAGAAAGTATAGTACATTGAAGAGTATAGTATTTCCCTGCGAGATGTACTGGAGTACACGTATATATAAAGTACCATAAAATGAAATAAATAGAAAGTAAAGTACCATGATGTGTACGTAGAGTGCAGCACTGAGATGTCAGGCTGACATTGGTGTGTTAAAAACCTAAACATTCAGAGGAAACGAGCGTAAAAGTAACCGTCAGACTGAGAAAAGAGGACATATGAGGTGTGTTTAAGCAGCTTCTCCTCCAAACGTGCAAACTTAAAGGAAAACTGAGCCATAAAAAGACATGTAATGGAGTCTGAGCTTCTATTAAATAGTTTTTGAGGCTGTTTTTGAACAAAGTTTGTTCCGAAATGCTGATATTTTCATTTCCATTTGGCACGTTGTCTCAGAGGAACAGCTATCTGTCATCATAGCACTAAGTGCTGTAGTTTTCCTGTTCTTGTTTCCTGCTGACGGTCTGTTCTTAAAAGATAGGAATACAGGAAACAAATGATCTCCTCCACACCTCCTTTATTCCAGATGTTCCTGATGTTAGACACCCCGAGGACCTTATAAGGGTTATAATGAAAATAGGGCTGTGCCAAACAACGAATTTTTCGATTAATCTAACGATACATTTTTCCATTGGCGATTATTTTCCCACTGCTCAGTTATTAACAATTTACACAAAATGGATTTCAATAAGGTTCAAATCTCTATTTATTAAAATAGTTTAACACTGACTGCACTGTTTCAAGTTAAATTAATTAGTAGTGCAACCTGAAGCCAGATGTAGGCTATCAATTAGAGCTGGGCGATTTTTTTCCCTAAAAAAAATCTGCGATTTTATTTTTTTTTTATTATAGAAAACTCGATTTATGATTCAATTCGATCCCCCCCTTCCATTTAAAACAAAATAACTGCGACCTGTAAATGTATTTTAAAAATATATATTTTTTGTATTTCAATAAAGTGCATCAACAAACAAAATTGCACAGGCAAACCCTTTGTCTAAATAAAAAGTCCATGTGCAGTGTGCAACAAAGATTGTTAAACATCCAAATTATTTATACTGTATTTGGATTAAAAAAAATCAAAAAAATCTATTTTATTTTTTTTGTTGAAAATATGAATCGATTTGACCTACCAACTCGATTTTTTAAATCAAATCGATTTTTTTCCCAGCCCTACTATCAATCCAACCAGAAAATACAGTCCCTTTCAGGAGGAATACAAAAACAAAAATTTAAAGTAAACGGAGCAAGTGCAGAAAGAGTAGTGTAATGAGAGATTAACATGTATCTGCTTTAGTAGGTAAAATAATGAATAAGCTCTTGTTTAACATCCAAGCTCTTCTCTCTTTAATTTAACTTTAATTATTTGTATCTAAAGGCTGGTTAAGCACTGTAAGGGAGGAGAAGTTGGACAGTTGTTATGTCTCGTTCCAGTGATTGGCACATCTGGGTGATGGCGTCTGATATGCGTTAGCATGTCAGATGTATTTCCACTCACATACCCAACAACTGCTGAACAACGCCAACACACAGTCCTGGTCCCTGGTCTTATCCACGACTCTCTCGCCTGTAGTACTACTACTGGAACTGACCCGAAGACCGAAAGTTTGAGACGAGAGGACATGACATGGGAGGCTCCAGGCTGCAGCCATACAGTCTCCAATTTTTGCCAAACTTGCGATCTTAAAGAGGCCGGCAGGGAACTCTCGTGGGTCGCCACCACTCGCCATACTCGTCCTTTTCGTGCTGCTATCTCCGACTCGCTCACCGGACCGTCGACCTGACGAAAAACTGCATGTAGGCGGAGGAGCTCGGCTAGCTTCAGAGCTAAGGCAGGGCTACAGATCAGGTGTCCCTAGGACCACGTATCTAACCGTAGTTCCGCATTACAAGTTTTATTTATTGATTTTATTTAGTGACGCGTCGACGCAAATTATTTGCGTCGAAGCATTTGCGTAATCGATGACGTTGACGAATCGTCCCAGCCCTAAATGATAATAATCCAATGATAGGAGTTGGACTTCTTTAGCACATTTTGTATTTAAGCTTTCCGATTTATTATCTGCTCTAGCTTTTCCAACATTTTAGACACAGATATGGTAATAATAATAATAATAATAATAATAATAATAATAATAATAATAATAGGGCTGCCACCTCTTAGTCGATTAGTCGACTAATCGGTAGTTTTGGTCTTAGTCGACTAAGATTTCTTTAGTCCATTAGTCATTTTTTATGCTTATTCATGCTTAATTACTCATTTCCAAGAAACTTCTGAGCACATTTCTGGTAAACACAAGATTTAAAGTGGTGCTTTTGCAGGATTAATTGTGGAGAAACTCAGTTTTACAGATGGTTAATTAACTACATTTATATTGTTCTTTTCTAGTCTTAACCACCTCTCAAAGAGCACAGCTCTGTCAATTAAATCAACTAATCCATTAGTCGACTAAATCCTATAAGTGTTAGTCGACTTAGAAGTTCTTTAGTCGAGGACGGCCCTAAATAATAATAATAATGGTCCACAATGATGTGAAATTGCATTTTTTTTTAATTAAAAAAGAGAAGGAAAGCGACAGAAAGACATGATATTTGAGGGAGGGAGGACCCTAAACCCAACGACCTAAAAGCAGTTTGATGCTTCTTGCGTTGAGCGCGGTGCTAACGGCGTGGGCCGAGGGTCTGACCGCCACGCCACGCCGCGCCTCCAAGATTTTTGTAACAATGCGGACGCTGTCGCGTAAATCGCGTTGCAATGATTGGCGAGAAGAAGTCTGTTCTTTGAGCCGCTCTGACCGCGATCGGCATGAAAGACCGGATGGTTGGCGACCGCGCTGAGCAAGAAGCATGAAACGGCTTGAAGTCTTGGCCAAACCGAGGGGAAACCCCAGCCTTTATTTTCAGACCGAAGTAGGGCTGTGCTCGATTTGAAGAACTTCTTAGTCGACTAACACTCATTCAATCGTATCGACTGATCGATTAGTTGATTTAATCGACAGCTCTGTAAATCTGAGTTTCTCTTGTGTTTCTTGTGTTTACCAGAGATGTGCTCGTACGTTTCTTGGAAAATAAGTCATTCAGCATGAAAACAGCATCAAACATGACTAATGGAGTAAAGAAATCTAAATTGACTAAGACCAAAACGAGCGATTAATCGACTAATCGACTAAGAGGGAGCAGCCCTAGACCGAAGAGTGTAAACTGTAACTCTCCCCTCTCCTTCCTCAGCTCGGACGTCCTGGTCGGAGCGCCGCGGGCCAACGCCTCGTCTACGGGCAGCGTCGTGGAGAGAGGCGCCGTGTACAGCTGTCCCTGGAAGAGTTCCTCGGCCTGCCAGCTGCTGCAGTTCGACGCCTCAGGTACCAAAAAAACTCCAATATTATATCTTCAATATTATATTATGGTTACACCCGACTTGAAGGTAGCTACATAAGAGTCATGTGTCATAAACATTATGAACAAGTCTTACACCTTCATGACCTACATGCCCACAAATGTAATTTGTAACGTATTCCGTTACGGTACTCAATCTGAGTAACTACTGTAATAGGTCGGTTAGTGAGAGCCACTTGGCAGTCCCTCCAGAAAAATGCGATTATGCGATCGCATAATTCAACGCATAATCAGCTGTTTTTTCTCTTTTTCATCAAACTGCAGTTTTTGCAAGTTCCCGCAATTTCATCGCATTAAAATTGCATAAATATCCGACCTATTCCATCTCATTCTTTAAGAAAACGTGCCGCATAATCAAGGATTTTTGCCCGCAACAATCACAAAAAAACATTTTTCTGGAAGGACTGGTTACTCTGTGATTTCCCTCTCTTAAAGCAGCGTTCCCAGTCTGCAGCGTTATCACTGGAGGAATCATAAAGGTTCAGCTGCTGTTATCTCGTGTCAGGACACATTCAGGAATGTGTGGGGGTGTGTGGACCCCGTTTCTGTCTGAACTTGAAACAATCCGCAAAGTTAATTTAGGTGTTATTTATTGTTTCACATTGTGGGAAGAAAAAAAAAGCAGCTAAAAGAGAGAGAGAATATGGAAAACAAAAAGAATAGAACGCCTTTATTAAACCCTTTCCATTATTCCCTCACTCACTATTCCCTCTATGGTGTTTATTAAAGCTCCCATATTATGCTCATTTTCAGGTTCATAATTGTATTTTAGAGGTTGTTGTTTACATGGTTTAATTATCAAAAAACACCATAGTTTTGTTGTACTGCACATTGCTGCAGCTCCTCTTTTCACCCTGGGTTCAGCTCTCTGTTTTAGCTACAGAGTGAGACATCTCAACTTCTGTAACATCTTTGTTGGGAGTCGCACATGCTCAGTAGCTAGGTAAGGACTACGTGAGCTAGCTAGCTGTTTCTCCAACTTTGGTCAGTACAAGGCAGGATTAGCCGGGAGACTTCTTCTAAACTTCCAAATTTGTGTTTAATACCTGCAGAACAGGGACATGGAAGTAGTTCTATACAACTTATTTTTGTAGATTATGGTGAACTAGTGTGCGTTGTAGCAGTGTTTTGCCATTGAGAACGAGCTAGCATGCTAACGGTTAGCCCCTTAGTGCCCTCCGTATTGTTTTTTTTCATAATATGGGCACTTTAAATAGTGAACGGGATATATCGGGAACGACCGAGCCAGATTTCAGGCACTATCACTGAAAACATGGTTGCATCAGTAGATGCTCTGGTTGTTTGTGTGACGGAGGCTTCATGTAAACAAACCGGAACTAAAATACTTCTAATACGTCCCTAAAACAAACCGAGCACTCAGGAGGAGAGTAAAAGGATATATATATATATATATATATAATCAGCCAAAGTCTGCATATTTATGCGGGGGGGCTGCATTTTTTTCTTTATGCCGCACTTTTGTCGCATAAATTGCAGATTTCCGCGCAAAATATGCGGGGCTTGCATGATGCATCATAATCCCCGCATTTTCTTTGCAAAGAAAGTCTTAGTAGAATAATATATCTTAGTAGAAAGTTGAAAAATGTTGCGTTTACTCCACACAAGAGCAGCCATTTTGCCCTGTTGCCATGAGAACGTTATGAAGTAACGTTATGAAGTGACGTTATGAAGTGACGTAATTACGCAACGTGAACATCATCGAAAGGAGGATGTTGGGGTGTTTTTTTTCTTTTTTCTCTTTTTCATCAAACTGCAATGTTTGCAAGTTCCCACAATTTGACGACAATTTCATTGCATAAAATTGCATAAACATCCCGCTATGGCTGCCACCTCTTAGTCGATTAGTCGACTAATCGGCCGTTTTGGTCTTAGTCGACTAAGATTTCTTTAGTCCATTAGTCATGTTTTATGCTTATTCATGCTTAATTACTTATTTCCAAGTAACTTCTGAGCACATTTATGGTAAACACAAGATTTAAAGTGGTGCTTTTTCAGGATTAATTGTGGAGAAACTCAGTTTTACAGATGGTTAATTAACTACATTTATATTGTGCTTTTCTAGTCTTAACCACCTCTCAAAGAGCACAGCTCTGTCGATTAAATCAACTAATCCATTAGTCGACTAAATCCTATAAGTGTTAGTCCACTAAGAAGTTCTTTAGTCGAGGACAGCCCTACATCTCGCATATTCCATCGCATTTTTTAAGAAAACGTGCCGCATAATCAAGGATTTTTGCCCCCGCAACAATCACAAAAAAACTTTTTCTGGAAGGACTGCGCAAGTTCAAACTGAAAACCTTGGCGTTAAACTCTGATTCATCACAAAGTCTCTCTAATGAATCACCACGATGTCTTTCATGGTTCCCAGATTTAACTGTTGCACATTTAGTCATAAATAAATCTATTTTTTTGTATTCTTTCTTTTTTTTTAGGGGCTTTACAGAGCCGGCCCAACCCATAAGCGAACTAAGCGTCTGCTTAGGGGCCCCGTGGCTACCAGAGGGGCCCCCAAGAGTGCTTGAAATGTCCCCCAATAGAGCTCATAACAGAGCTGGTCTATTTAAAGATAGTGTTGCTGCTAATAGGTCTCACATTAGTCTTTACATGCGTAGGCTATTTGTACATTATGAGTGATTAAACTAATATTTACAATACACAAGTTGGTTTAGTGCCAAGTGTAGTGGCAACATGTTACAATGTGGAGAGTCCCCACAAACCAAATCCTGCTTTGGGGGCCCCCAAAAGTCTAGGGCCGGCCCTGTGGCTTTAAATGAACATTCAGGAGAACTACGTGGAACATGTTTTATATTTAGCCTGGAAATGTTGTTTTTTTTCTGATATGTCTGAACTGTTGCTGACATTTCAGTCTGTTTCCTGTGTGACAAGAAGACCCAACAGACAGAACTAAGCCGTGCACGTAAGATAAAGGCACGAGCGTGAGCAGCTGATTGGCTCTGTGATAGGTGCTAGAGAGACGTTAGCGTGTTCGAAGCTGTCACAGAGGCAGCAGAACACACTTTGTCTTCACGAGAAGTTAAGTTTGGATATGTGGAGGTTTGGTTCCAGTCTAATCCTCTCTCTCTCTCTCTCTGTCTCCTCTGTCTCTCTCTCTCTCTCTCTCTCTCTGTCTCCTCTGTCTCTCTCTCTCTGTCTCTCTCTCTCTGTCTCTCTCTCTCTATGTCTCCTCTGTCTCTCTCTCTCTCTCTCTCTCTCTCTCTCTCTCTCTCTCTCTCTCTCTGTCTCCTCTGTCTCTCTCTCTCTCTCTCTCCGTCTCCTCTGTCTCTCTCTCTCTCTCTCTCTCTCTCTCTCTGTCTCCTCTGTCTCTCTCTCTCTCTCTCGTCTCTCCGTCTCTCTCTCTCTCTCTCTCTCTCTGTCTCCTCTGTCTCTCTCTCTCTCTCTCTCTCCGTCTCCTCTCTCTCTCTCTCTCTCTCTCTCTGTCTCCTCTGTCTCTCTCTCTATCTCTCTCTGTCTCTCTCTCTCTCTCTCTCTCTCTCTCTCTCTGTCTCTCTCTCTCTCTCTCTCTCTCTCTCTCTCTCTCTCTCTCTCTCTCTCTCTCTCTCTCTCTCTCTCTCTCTCTCTCTCTGTCTCCTCTCTCTCTCTCTCTGTCTCCTCTCTCTCTCTCTGTCTCCTCTGTCTCTCTCTCTCTCTCTCTCTCTGTCTCTCTCTCTCTCTCTCTCTCTCTCTCTCTGTCTCTCTCTCTCTCTCTCTCTCTCTCTCTGTCTCCTCTGTCTCTCTCTCTCTCTCTCTCTGTCTCCTCTGTCTCTCTCTCTCTCTCTCTGTCTCTCTCTCTCTATGTCTCCTCTGTCTCTCTCTCTCTCTCTTTCTCTCTCTCTTTCTCTCTCTCTGTCTCCTCTTTCTCTCTCTCTGTCTCTCTCTCTCTATGTCTCCTCTGTCTCTCTCTCTCTTTCTCTCTCTCTCTGTCTCCTCTTTCTCTCTCTCTCTCTCTCTCTCTCTCTCTCTCTCTCTCTCTCTCTCTGACTCACTGCCTCTCTGTCTCTCTGTCAGTCGCTCTCTCTCTTTCTCTCTCTCTCTGTCTCTCTCTCTCTCTGTGTCACTGCCTCTCTGTCTCTCTGTCAGTCTCTCTTTTTCTCTCTCTCTATCTGTCTCTCTCTATCTGTCTCTCTCTCTCTGACTCTCTTTCTCTCCCTCCCTCCCTCTCCCTCCCTCTATCCCCCTCTCTCTCTCTCCACATGTTTCCTGTCTATGTCTCTATACTATCACAGTCAGTTGAGTGTTTACTGCTGCTTTATCAGCGTCTCGTTGCGTGTAGACAGCATTGCCTCACCATAAAGATTAACCTCTGATTATCAGAACGTATGAAAGGTGTTATTTCCTCTGATCCTCGTCTGAAATGCAGAGGACTAAACTCCACGACCTACACTACGCTTTCACAACCCGCCTCCTAAACCCGTTCCCTGCCAGCTTCTTTAAGAGGCTTGTGTCTCGGGCACCAAAACAAACTAAAGTCTCAGCAGAGGAGAGGAGATCCAAGCCAGCTGTTAGTGCACAGAGTAATGGGATGTGGTGTAACTTAAAGTGTGCCCTCAGGGGGAAACTCAGTTCACGTAGCAACACGTAATCAGTGCCCAGTGTTTAGTCGACTAATGGATTAGTTGATTTAATTGACAGAGCTGTGCTCTTTGAGAGGTGGTTAAGACTAGAAAAGCACAATATAAATGTAGTTAATTAACCATCTGTAAAACTGAGTTTCTCCACAATTAATCCTGCAAAAGCACCACTTTAAATCTTGTGTTTACCATAAATGTGCTCAGAAGTTTCTTGGAAATGAGTAATTAAGCATGAATAAGCATAAAAAATAACTAATGGACTAAAGAAATCTTAGTCGACTAAGACAAAAACGACAGATTAGTCGACTAATCGACTAAGAGGTGGCAGCCCTATTCCTCACCTTACTTCCTGTTTTGCTCCCGTCAGAACTACTTTGACCGCTAGAGGGCGCCACCACTAGATTAACATAAATATAGGTCATGAATGAATGATGCTGGAACAAACCACTTACGGGGGAGTTTTTTGGGGGAGGACAGTCTGAAACCAGTGACTAAATCTGTTGATGCAAGTACTTTAACTTGAGTCTTTCTACTTCTTTACCTTTATCAGACAGTTTCTGTTTCATTTTACACTAAACATATGAAGAGTGGTTCCCCTTTTTATATAAAAACAGCTGAAAACATTAAAGAGAAAAATACGAACAGAGGAGAGACCAATCAGTGCACCAAAGAGGGAAGTGCTCAAACTTAACTGTGTGTGTGTGTGTGTGTGTGTGTGTGTGTGTGTGTGTGTGTGTGTGTGTGTGTGTGTGTGTGTGTGTGTGTGTGTGTGTGTGTGTGTGTGTGTGTGTGTGTGTGTGTGTGTGTGTGGTATTCTGTGGGAGACCTCAGCCATGAAAATAGGAAGCAACAAACACAGCGAGGCCCTGTCCCCCTACACACACACACATACATACACACCATGACCTCATTACTTTTATACGTTGCCTTTTTTTTTACGTTATTGATCTTTAAGCTAAATATGCGATGAAAGAATGCTGTTTTCTCTTACGTCGCTGATTTATTTAAAGCCAAATACTTTTGGTTTCAGGTTTAAAGTTATTTTACAGCAGGGGTGTCAAACTCAGTTTCCCAGAGGGCCACACTGGAAAAAGAGAATCACACCGAGGGCCAGACGTAGAGAGTTTATTGACGTGCTTTTGTTACTGCATGTCACTTTAAAAAAAAAAATAAACATTTTGGTAGCTTTTTTTCCTAATTTTTGTTGTTTATGTTCCGACTTATTTGTAGCTTTCTCAGACATTTGTCACCACTTTGTAAATTTGTTGTGTTTTCTGACATTTTTGTTGACATGAAGCCCTATGAAAGTCATCAAAAGAGTTCCTTAGCCATCGTAGACTTTAGTAGGCCTAAATCAAGCAAAAATACAACCTGTTTCACAGCCTGAATATGAAAACTCTCTGCTGCTTCTGGGGGAATTTCTGAGTCTCAGAGTCGGCAAACCTGCCCAAATTCTGCTTTGAATGTCACGTAATTGCAGTTTAAAAAACACTTTCCTGTGTTTTTGGTGCACAACTAGGCGGGCCAAAATGTATGTAACCCAAATTGATATACAGGCCGGATCTAGATCTGCAAGGGGCTGGATTTGGCCCGCGGGCCTTGAGTTTGACACATGTGTTTTACAAGGACAGTTGACATGTTTATTCAGTGTTTGTCTCCATAGTCGGTGTGTGAGCAACAGTAGACGGGCAGTCGGCACGCACCCCAGTTTTGGAGAAGCGGCCAGTCCTTTAAGTGGACACTATTTTAGAACATTTTCAGAGCTTTACCTCGCTGTCAGACAGGTGTTTACAACGGGGAACTGAAGCCGCTACCTCTCCTTCCTTTAAAGGTGTCCTGCCACATGTATTTCATGACTTTGTGGTAATGTCTGAAGTTCTACCATGGACTCTTGTCACATTTTTTTGTGGAAAAAAATGCCTTGGTTACCTTGTTTCAAGCCATTCTAGCGTGGTATAGAAATCCTGCAGCTCGATTTGTGCCAGTTCTCATTAATATTCAGCGAGCTAAGCTGTTTGAATCTGATTGGCTAACATCTAGCCAATGAGAGCCTGGCTGTCAGCATCCTTTACCCAGCCCAACTGGGCGAGCTCATGAATAGTAATGAGCTCAGGCAGTATGATGTCAGACTGAGCAGCTTTTGTGATTGGTCTGATTTCTCTGCTTATTTCTGTTCAGTGGCTAGAGCTGACAGAGGAGGTAGCAGTTCATTTTCACATTCACCAGTCCCTCCAGAAAAATGTGATTATGCGATTGCATAATTCAACGCATAATCAGCATTTCTTTCAAATATGCCGCACTTTTGCCGCATAAATTGCCGATTTCCGCGCAAAATATGCGGAGGCTTGCATGATTTCATAATCCCTGCATTTTCGTTGCAAAAAAGTCCCATAATATATCTTAGCAGAAAGTTGAAAAATGTTGTTTACTTCACACAAGAGCAGCCATTTAGCCCCTGTTGCCATGGGAACGTTACGAAGTGATGTAATTACGCGACGTGAACATCATCGAAAAGCAGCGTGTTGGAGGTTGAATTTGACATGTGCTTTGAGTCTCTTAAGTTGGTATCCAATAAGAAAGCTATCTTAATATCTGATGTCTACTCAAATTTCTTTGGTTAAGTGCTCCTGATGTCTATATATTTATTTATTTATATATATATATATATATATATATATATATATATATATATATATATATATATATATATATATATATATATATATATATATATATATATATATATATATATTTGATAACTCTGCAAACCCTTGGTGTTCTCTCAATGAGCTTCATGAGGTAGTCACCTGAAATGGTTTTACCTTCACAGGTGTGCTTTGTCATATTTGTTAATAAGTGGAATTTTGTCCCTTATTAATAAAAAAGCAAAGGGTGTCTACTTTGAAGAATCTAAAATATAAGACATGTTTTCAGTTATTTCACACTTTTTTGTTAAGTACATAATTCCATATGTGTTCATTCATAGTTTTGCCTTCAGTGAGAATCTACAATGTAAATAGTCATGAAAATAAAAAGGAAACTCATTGAATGAGAAGGTGTGTCCAAACTTTTGGCCTGTACTGTATATCTACACTATATACTTCAAACTACGTGTTTGGAGGGGGCAAGTGCACGCTTTGAGACCCAGCTATAGTTAACGTGTAGAAACGTGCAGAACGTGACGTAGCTCCGGTTGTCCCCTAAACTTAAACAAACCCTCTCTGTTATCTTTTCTTCTCAAACGGGACCTGAACCCCCGGTCTCTGGCTCCACTAACAGCACACAAATACCTAGAGGACTCCTTGGTGCTCGGTGCTGTTCAGGCCTGTTATGTCCATAAAAGGTGAATATGTCTCACGCAGCTTTAGTGCGTCTCCTGAAGGGTGTGTACAACACAATGTTTACTTCTCAGGACCGACACACCTCTGACTTTCATGTTTTATGTAAATCACTTTGAATTGTTGCTGAAATGTGCTCTACAAATAAAGCTGCCTTGCCTTGACTGATAGAGACCCAATACTCATGCTATCGCCTCTGGCTGTCAATCTAGTAGTGAGTGGCGGCCTAGTTATGGTGCTGTGTGTGTGTGTGTGTGTGTGTGTGTGTGTGTGTGTGTGTGTGTGTGTGTGTGTGTGTGTGTGTGTGTGTGTGTGTGTGTGTGTGTGTGTGTGTGTGTGTGTGTGTGTGTGTGTGTGTGTGTGTGTGTGTGTGTGTGTGTGTGTGTGTGTGTGTGTGTGTGTGTGTGTGTGTGTGTGTGTGTGTGTGTGTGTGTGTGTGTGTGTGTGTGTGTGTGTGTGTGTGTGTCCAGTCTCTCACACAATAGAGGCCTTTGTTGTTGTAACCTCAGTGATTTGCTGGCCAGAGCTTTATCGGACCAGAGTTCAGAATTAACTGGAATGTGTGTTATGAGACTGTGACTCAGCGTGCTAGTCCCACCTTTTCTGTTCTCTCTAACCATGACACACCATTTGCTCTCGATCCTGCTGGATTTTTCCTCCAGAAGTGTGACTCGTCCAGAAATACATCGTTGTGCTTTTATTGGGCAGCTTGGAACAGGAAGTGAGTGAGAAAAGAAAGATATGAATATGACTCAGACCCTCTACGTCCGCATTAACTGGTTCAACATGTAAACACAAGTTTTTTTTCACACACAGACACTCACAGACACACAGACACTTAGACAGACACACACATTTTAACCATTTATTTTTGTCCACATAATGAAAAATAATACAGCGACACAAATATTACAGATGCAGTACAATACAAGACACACCTCATGGACCAGTGGCACGCAGCATATTTCTACAATATCACTTAAAAGCACAAAACTCACTTTTCAAGGGTACAGGTAGCACAATACTCAGGTCCTGATTTACTAACACTGGCGCAGTTTGCGCTGCGTCTGTTTATGCGAGTTCGGTAATAGCGCACGCTATGCTTCCACATTTTGCGTAGTATTTATCAACCCTGACACCCATCAGCCAATCAGCGTCTTTCTCCGCCCACTAGACCGGAGATTGCGCTGTAACAAAGCGCTACTGGTGCTATGATACGGCTGAGTGCAGACTGCGATATTCCCACTGCTGATGCTATGACTGTTTAAATGATCCTGATGCCAATATTTGTAATGTAGCGAGGAGTTTAACAACTGCTGGAATGGGATGTGAACGCTGAGTGGGAGACTCAATTTTATCTTTGATTTCTTCCAGTAACTCTAATATTGCACGGCTGCTTGATCTGTAACGCTAAATGATGTTGTGTTCACTGACAAAGTGTGATTCTCGTGTTAAAAACATTTTCAGCCTCGCCTATGTCTTCGTCTTGCTCAGATTACTGTTGCCATTTCACCAGCGGCATAAAGGTCTACGAGGAAACTCGACTGCGGCTGGTTCAGACCTGCTTTTAAGAGGCGGAGAATTTCCCCCGCAGAATAGAGGCGCGCTCCTACTGACAGTCTTTGTAAATACCACGGAATATATAATTAGGCGCACTTTGCGCTTATCCTCCCACCTTTTTGGGTGGAACTCCCACTTTCCCCACGACCCTCTCACGAACGCATATTGAAAGCGCAACTTGTCTCTTCTCGCTCATGTGGCAGACAATCTGCGATTTTACCCAAGTGTCCCTGTTTGTAAATAGCCCGCATCGGTTACGTCCGTCTTTGCGACCAATTAACGCCTAGAAACGGGCGCAAACGGCTTGATAAATCTAGCCCTAAGTTCTTAAGGATATAAGTAGCAGCGTCTCCGCCATATGTGGCGGCTGCCAATAATAGCAGATATGGCGCAATACTTTGCAAGCCGTTTAGCCCTCCTTTTGGCCATTCCAAGTTGTTGCAGCCCTCCGACACACACACAGACACACACATGGGCAGGACAGTTTGACAGTGTTTGTGTGGACCAGGCCTCTGATGTCGGTATTTCATTCAGTAGATTGATTAATAATGGCAGTAGTCGTTAGTCGGAGCTCTGATTAATTAAACCCTCGTAGCCGGATGTGTCTCCCGTCATGTTATTGTGGACGTGAACTCATTTCTTTGGTAATTTAGGATTTAAGTCGACAAACAAAAGACACAAAAGAGTCTGTCGAGCTGGCACAAACACCTGGCATCATGTCTGGCCGGCATCACAAGCAACATAATTACAGACCGAGAGGATTAAACCTCCAAATCTTTTGCCCAAATGTGGGCAACAAAACCCTTTTTGTTCTTCACCCACAATGTGTGGTGGGTACCAGAATCCTGAGTTTCCCAACCTGGTGATGATGATGGTGATGATGATGGGAAATCCCCAAACATTTCCTCACTGTCTGCTGTTACCACCCCTGACCAGGCTTAGATATTAATCTGCTTCTCATCTCCTCATTGTGTGTGATTTGTGTGGTGCTGCTGGTTTTATTTTCAGCAGCGACTCAGTGCTCCGTTTGTCTTTGAACGCAGCGCAGCTTCAGCCAGCTGGCTGCAGACTGAGAGCTGCTGGCTGTCTCTTTATACCTACACATACAAACAGTGTTTATACACGGCAGTATATGTACTCTGTGGTCTGTGTGGATGTGTGTTTGTCTGTCTGTGTCTGTCTTTCTGTCTGTGTGTGTGTGTGTGCCTGTCTGTCTGATTGTCTGCCTGCCTGTCTGTCTGTTTGTCTGTCTGTCTGTCTGTCTGTCCGTTTGTCTGTGTGTGTGTGTGTGTGTGTGTGTGTGTGTGTGTGTGTGTGTGCCTGCCTGTCTGTCTGATTGCCTGTCTGTTTGTCTGTCTGTGTGTGTGTGTGTGTGTCTGATTGTCTGCCTGTCTGTCTGTCCGTTTGTCTGTGTGTGTGTGTGTGTGTGTGTGTGTGTGTGTGTGTGTGTGTGTGTGTGTGTGTGTGTGTCTGTCTGTCTGATTGCCTGTCTGTCTGTCCGTTTGTCTGTCTGTGTGTGTGTGTGTGTTTCTGTCGGTCTGATTGTCTGCCTGCCTGCCTATCCGTCTGTCTATCTGTCTATCTGTCTGTCTATCTACCTGTCTGTCTGCCTGTTGCGTTCATACCAAAGATCCAGGGATTCTCTGCAGGGTTGTGCCGTGTTGTGTTCTTTAACCCAGTTACTATTTTCAGTCAGATGGTTTATAGATCTCAACATTTCCGAGCGCACTTGAAGGCAGCTTCATTTCCCGGAGAAGGAGAGAAAGAAAGAGAGAAAGAAAAGAGACGGATGGACTTAGGAAAACAGCTGTTACACAAAATCCTGGCCAGTTCGTCACTGCCCCGATGTGAGTCGCGCATGCGTCACTTTGCGACGAGTAGCCTACAAGATGCTAACGGCGTTTTGAGCTAACGTTAGCAATCTAACAATCATAGATAGCTACAACGTTTTTGAAATGACTGCTGGCTACAAGTTAGCAATCAAACACAACAAAGGCTGTCACTTGAATGGTGTTTTGAGCTAACGTTAGCAATCTGACAATCATAGATAGCTACAACGTTAGCAATCTGACAATCATAGATAGCTACAATGTTAGCAATCTGACAATCATAGATAGCTACAACGTTAGCAATCTGACAATCATAGATAGCTAACACGTTTTTGAAATGACTGCTGGCTACAAGTTAGCAATCAAACACAACAAAGGCTGTCACTGGTATGGTGTTTTGAGCTAACGTTAGCAATCTGACAATCATAGATAGCTACAACGTTAGCAATCTAACAATCATAGATAGCTACAACGTTAGCAATCTAACAATCATAGATAGCTACAACGTTAGCAATCTAACAATCATAGATAGCTACAACGTTAGAAATCTAACAATCATAGATAGCTACAACGTTAGCAATCTGATAATCATAGATAGCTAACACGTTTTTGAAATGATTTCCATCTTCTGTTATTGTATGTAAAGAGAAAAGTTTATTTTATGGATTTCACAAATTTCAGTATGACGCGTTACTGCGGTAAACCGTTTAAATTGGAGCATGCGCGACTCACATCTTCACTCGACTCACATCGGCGAATGACAGTGTTTAAAAACGTTCTTGTGGCAGAGATAGAAGCAGTGATGTTTCCTGTTTCCTGTACGGGACTCTCACACCGCCTCAAAACACACCCACAACTCTCTTTTGAATTTTGAGTGTTTTAAATTTAATTTTATAGCATTTGAAAAAATAATGTAAATGGTTTAAACGGTATCCTGACTAAACTGTGACATACTGTACACTAGTCTCTCATTATCCATCAACATCATCCGTTCCTCTAATATTAGTCAAAGTGATTCCTACTTTCAGCTTTTTTAAAGGTACCCTGCCATACAAAACCATTTTTACTTGCATTTTTGGAAATATGTTATAGGTCCATATGTGTTTGTGTGTGTTATGTGGTGAATGTGAACATGAACTGCTACCTCCTCTGTCAGCTCTAGGCACTGGACAGAAATAAGCAGAGAAATCAGACCAATCACAAAAGCTGCTCAGTCTGACATCATACTGCCTGAGCTCATTACTATTCATGAGCTCGCCCAGTTGGGCTGGGTAAAGGACGCTGATAGCCAGGCTCTCATTGGCTAGCTGTTAGCCAATCAGATTCAAACAGCTTAGCTTGTTGAATATTAATGAGAACTGGCACAAATCGAGCTGAGTCTTCCTGCAGGCTTTCTATATCACGCTAGAATGGCTTGAAACAAGGTAACCAAGGCATTTTTTCCCACAAAAAATGTTACAGAGTCCATGGTAGAACTTCAGACATTACCACAAAGTCATGAAATACGTGGGGCAGGGCACCTTTAACAGAAAATTGAGGTATAACTTCATATACACAAGGTTTATTGGCCATGAATTCCAAAAAATAAGAAACTATAGTGTAGGGCTGCAACGATTCCTCGAATAACTCGAATAATTCGATTACAAAAAATGCTCAAAGCAAATTCTTTGCCTCGAAGGTTCGTAAAATCTATGTAATTAAGGTTGTACGGCTCACTGTGTTTTCGCACGGAGGATTATTACTAGCGCACATGAGGTTTGCGCTTCTGCGGACACAACACAAGCACGGACAGTATATAAACACAAGACGGCCCCGATTACAAATGAAAGAAGACGAAAATAGCGAGGGTCTAAGAGGAGAGACAGGCGAGAGAAAATCACAGAAAGTTTGGGATCATTTTAAGCTGCAAACATGCTGCTACATCACCTCTGTAACAAACATCCAGAGTACTCATCCATTCCACGGAGCCAACCCGACACAAGGTAGCTAACGCTGCTGCTCTCGTCCACCGCGCTGTTTACACAACTAGCCTACAGCATGCTACTCTGCTAACAGCCATGTTTTACACAACTAGCCTTTAGCATGCTACTCTGCTAACAGCCATGTTTTACACAACTAGCCTACAGCATGCTACTCTGCTAATAGCGATGTTTTACACAACTAGCCTACAGCATGCTACTCTGCTAACAGCCATGTTTTACCAACAAGCTAAAACGAAAGCTGTCGGTTTGTAGTCTAACTGTTTATTAGTTTGCTTCTAAATGTTTGGAAATGTAGCCGCTGCCGGAGACACACCGGCTCCTCCCCCCAGCATGGCTACTTAATATGCACGTGAATGACGTCATCATGCATTCTTTATTCTTTCTCCTCACCATAGATATATCTATAATGCTCCTCTCTGTGTATTAGGCTTCTGAAAATGTGTCCCCAGAACAGTGTAGTTGAGTAGCCCTGCTGTAAACCCTCTGGTCAGTGAACAGCTCTTTTGCATATCCAGTGCAAAGAGCCAGAGGCAAGAAGGGGAATGGGGTGAAAAATATTAACATTTGGGCCACCAAAAATGTACTATTGTAATGTTTTTGTTTTTTTAAGGGTCTTGGAATTTGGCAATAATTTTTTTTTGCTTTTTCTAAAAAAGGAAACCTGTCTTTTGTATATATACACAAGCTACAGGTTTCTTTTTTTTTAGTAAACGGCAATAATAAATATTTACTATTGCTGCTTACTAAGTATTTGCTTACTAAGTGTTTCTTATCCGATTACTCGATTAATCGATGGAATAATCGGTAGAATATTCGATTACTAAAATAATCGATAGCTGCAGCCCTACTATAGTGGTTAGAAGTTGGTGTTAGTGGAAGTGAAACAATTGTGTCAAACGTTGGAAAAACCGACAAAAACGGGACAAAAGAAGTGTCAAAAAGGGACAAAAATGTAAGAAAAAGTGTCAAAGTCATCGGAGAAAAAAAAGCATCAAAAAGTGTTTTTTGACCCAAGGGTTAACTGTCACGTCTTCTCAAGAGATTTGGTGTCTGAAACTCAAACTAGCCCCTGAAACCAGACGTGGTCTTGAATTAGTAACTCATGCCCGCAAATGACTTTGTGTGTGTCCTCGAGGAAGTCATTTACACACACAGAGAGAGAGAGAGAGAGAGAGAGAGATTGTGGTAGAAACTGTCCACTCAGCAGACACCACTATAATCAAGGATCTTTTACAAACGCTGACAGGAGCACCTTCTTTCTCTCATCACTTCATCAGGCTCCGGAAAGCATGCAATGGGGCCAAATAAGCATTTAAAATATATATATATATACATACATACATACATACACACACACACACACACACACACACACACACACACACACACACACACACACACACACACACACACACACACACACACGTTTATTCGTTCTATACCTCAAATGTCTACATGGTGAGAATACAATTAGTGGAGCTGCAGATGTCTTAAAAATTAATTAATTAATTTATTTTTATTTAACCTTTTTATTTAATTTAGACAAACACACCGTAGCCCATAAACATGAGTTCATTTTAAACTCCTGCTTCTCCTCCACTCGTCCCTCAAATATTCAGCGTGTTTGTCCATCTGTCGCCAGACTTAGAGACTGAAGACCATCAAAGCTCCGCACAGTCATTTATAGACTCAGCTGTGTGTGTGTGTGTGTGTGTGTGTGTGTGTGTGTGTGTGTGTGTGTGTGTGTGTGTGTGTGTGTGTGTGTGTGTGTGTGTGTGTGTGTGTGTGTGTGTGTGTGTGTGTGTGTGTGTCAGAACGTGTGTGTGTGTGTGTGTGTGTCAGTACGTGTGTGTGTGTCAGTACGTGTGTGTGTGCTTTGGGTGGTTTTTTGAACCGTAAAAGCCTGTTCTTGTTGTTTGTTGTGTCTATAGTGCAGTACAAGTGATTAACATGAAGACACATATGACCCAATACAAGACAAAGGAGTGTGTGTGTGGGGGGGGGGTA
Source organism: Perca schrenkii (assembly GCA_025617405.1). Classification (NCBI taxonomy): domain Eukaryota; kingdom Metazoa; phylum Chordata; class Actinopteri; order Perciformes; family Percidae; genus Perca; species Perca schrenkii. The sequence goes on along the minus strand of CM046805.1, from coordinate 16,949,180 downwards.
GGTACTAGAACCAAAGATAGGGAGTGTAATGTTTGCCTTAGGTTATCTTATTGTCATACGCATAGGCAAGGCAAGTTTATTACTACAGCACCTTATCATAGCCACAGCTCACTCTAACAATAACATGCCTCTACTAAAACCTCTCTCACTGTGCTGTGCTTCACTCGTATAGGTAAGGTAGTCACTAAGGCCATCCACAGATGGATTCAATGTGACACATGTATTTTGAACATTATTTATAAAATCATGCCAACAATTAGTAGGCTATTTTAATAGCTTAGTATTTCTATGCACAAAAAGGTATGCATAAAGGCATTTGGCTGCGCTGCAAGTTATTGTAGGCCCAATTTAATATGCAACTTCATATTATACAATATACGTAGTAGGGGGTCCCTGCTCCGTCTCTCTTTCAGTTAAGGGGTCCTTGGCTTAAAAAATATTGAAGACCCCTAGAGGGTTTGGGCTGGCTATGCATCATTTCACACAGATATTGGCTCTCTTTTATCAACCTAACGTAGAAACCAGCGCTCACGTCCAAATTGATAAATGCCGAGCTTTGCGTAGGAATCGTCGTACACCCATCGTACGCCTGTTTTAGGTCGTACGCACGTTTCATAAATGAGGGCCACTCACTCTAAAAGTGTATAGTTGTGTCTGAAAACTTCCATTCATGCTTTGTTCCATCTTCATTTACTCTGACCCAGTAACGTATATACTGACGTGTTCACCTCTACATACATTACATCTCATAAGTGTTATATACTTTTAGGTTATATTACCGAGGTTGTTCAAACGGACCGTGTAATTGCAGCAGTATACAGATTTTTGGAGCCCAAGCCTGTGGGGTTTAAAATGTTTATTTAATTCCTTCCTAATTCTACCGTGTGTGTGTCTCTCTGCAGATGACAGGAAGAATGCCCAAGGAGCTCAGATGGAGTTTAAATCCAAGCAATGGTTTGGTGCTTCTGTACGATCTGATGGAGAATACATCCTGGTGAGACACAGAGAAAGAGAGACACACACACACACACACACACACACAGACACACACACACACACACACACACACAGACACACACACACACACACACACACACACACACACAGACACACACACACACACACACACACACACACATACAGAGACACACACACACACACACACACACACACACACACACACATACAGAGACTCACACACACACACACACACACACACACACACACACACACACACACACACACACACACACACACACACACACACACACACACACACACACACACACATACAGAGACACACACACACACACACACATACAGAGACACACACACACACACACACACACATACAGAGACACACACACACACACACACACACACACACACATACAGAGACTCACACACACACACACACACACACACACACACACACACACATACAGAGACTCACACACACACACACACACACACACACACATACAGAGACTCACACACACATACAGAGACTCACACACACACACACACACACACACACACACACACACACACACACACACACACACACACACACACACACACACACACACACACACATACAGAGACTCACACACACACACACACACACACACACACACACACACACACATACAGAGACTCACACACACACACACACACACACACATACACACACACACACACACACAGAGAGTACACACACACACACACACACACACACACACACACACACACATACAGAGACTCACACACACACACACATACAGAGACTCACACACACACAGAGAAACACACACACACACAGACAGAGAAACACACACACAGAGACACACACACACAGAGAAACACACACACACACAGACAGAGAAACACACACACAGAGACACACACACACACACACACACAGACACTGTTGTTATGAAGTATAATAATGTTTGCCTTTTAATTTGGACTTGAATTAGGCCTCCCTAAATTTTTTTCTCATCTTATTTGTCTGTGTGTGTGTTTCTCTGTGTGTGTGTGTGTGTGTGTGTGTGTGTGTTTGTCTGTGTGTGTTTCTGTGTGTGTGTGTGTGTGTGTGTGTGTGTGTGTGGTTTGTCTGTGTGTGTTTCTGTGTGTGTGTGTGTGTGTGTGTGTGTGTGTTTCTGTGTGTGTGTGTTTCTGTCTCTGTGTGTGTGTTTCTCTATCTGTGTGTGTGTGTGTGTGTGTGTGTCTTTGTGTCTGTGTGTGGTTTGTCTGTGTGTGTGTGTGTGCGTGTGTGTGTGTCTCTGTGTGTGTGTGTCTGTGTGTGTGTGTGTGTGTCTGTGTGTGTGTGTGTGTGTGTGTGTGTGTGTGTGTGTGTGTGTGTGTGTGTGTGTGTGTGTGTGTGTGTGTGTCTGTGTGTGTGTGTCTGTGTGTCTGTGTGTGTCTGTGTGTGTCTGTGTGTGTCTGTGTGTGTCTGTGTGTGTGTGTGTGTGTGTGTGTGTGTGTGTGTGTGTGTGTGTGTGTTTCCAGGCCTGTGCTCCCCTGTACCAGTGGTCGACCTTCGGCGTGTCAGAGCGAGAGCCCGTGGGAACGTGTTACCTGAAGAAAGGAGCGACCGTGGTCGAGTACTCTCCCTGCAGATCAAGTCCGTTCTTTTCTTCCGCCCGTCTGTCTTTCATTAGAGATAACGTGCACTACATCTCCACGCAGGAACACTCACTGTCTGCCATTATATTTCATTTCATTTTATTTTATTTATATAGCACCAGTAAACACAACAGAAGTTGACCACTGTGCTTCCCATAACAAGTCAGATAAGAAAATAGAATAAAACATCCTTCAGACAACAGAAAGACATAGATAAAAAATAAGAATTTAAAGAAATGCACGCTCCAAGAGATAAAACTTTAGTTTGAGTTTTGCGAAGGCACAATCCCCTCTTGACTTTAGTCGCGAGCGTGGCTGGGACAGATTCTAGTTGCTCGTGGACCGTAGACACCTACCAGGTACATTCAGATTTAACAGTTCAGATAAATAAGCTGGTGCAAGACCATTTAAAGATTTAAAAACAAACACCATTATTTTCATATCAACTCTGTAGCGCACCGGCAGCCAGTTAAGAGACAATAAAATAGGAGTGATACGTTCATGTTTGCGAACCCCAGTTATTTATAGTTATACAGGGTTCATAGGTTTTGAAAAAAAACTGGAAAAGTTATGGAATTTGAAAAAATGCAAATTTCAGGCCTGGAAAGGTTTTGGAAGCATATAAAGACACAGAAAGTTTTGGAAAAGTTGTGGAATATTTTTTTTAACACAGCATAATAATATGTGATTAAAAAATGTACAGTACAGGCCAAAAGTTTGGACACACCTTCTCATTCAATGTGTTTCCTTTTTATTTTCATGACTATTTACATTGTAGATTCTCACTGAAGGCATCAAAACTATGAATGAACACATATGGAATTATGTACTTAACAAAAAAGTGTGAAATAACTGAAAACATGTCTTATATTTTAGATTCTTCAAAGTAGCCACCCTTTGCTTTTTTTTGATAACTCTGCAAACCCTTGGTGTTCTCTCAATGAGCTTCATGAGGTAGTCACCTGAAATGGTTTTACCTTCACAGGTGTGCTTTGTCAGGGTTAATTAGTGGAATTATTTCCCTTATTAATAAAAAAGCAAAGGGTGGCTACTTTGAAGAATCTAAAATATAAGACATGTTTTCAGTTATTTCACACTTTTTTGTTAAGTACATAATTCCATATGTGTTCATTCATAGTTTTGATGCCTTCAGTGAGAATCTACAATGTAAATAGTCATGAAAATAAAAAGGAAACGCATTGAATGAGAAGGTGTGTCCAAACTTTTGGCCTGGACTGTATTTTCACGTATTCTTAACCTCAGCGTTGTATTCAGAGAGCGATATGATGAATCCCTCTATGAACCACAGACCTTATCATTCATTTATAGTTAAACCTCTGAGGGTCAACTTCAACACAGAGTTGTATTCTTATTGGATAATGTCGACTGACAATTTCAGGAACACATCGTCATATAAATTTGCCAAAAAGACATGGAAAAGTATTGGTTTAAATGCGTACGAACCCTGAAATCAATCTCTTCATGATATATTCTATGTTTTCCTCCCGTGTCCAGGTGCTAACTCTCCCGAGGGGCAGGGCTTCTGCCAGGCCGGCTTCAGTGTCGACTTCCTCAAGGTAGAAACCCCCGAAAAAAAACTGGTGTGGTAGTAGTCCTTTTACTGAATTAGAGGATCTGAATACCAGAGGTGTTAATTAATCAAATAATAATCGTCCGGCTCATAATCAATTATTTCTGTTTATAATGTAATGTAGGCCTAACAACATTTCTGTTGACATATTCTGGTGTGTGTTTTTGCACATTCAGGAGGTGCCATGTGCTCAGTGCTGTATAGTTTTATGTATCCAAGTTATTTAGTATTAGAGCACTGCAGAATGTTTGGTTTTTGAAGCTTGAAAAGCTATAAATTAAATATCCTACATGGCTTTAATAGAAAATCTTGACGCATCGTGCTATCGAATCGCTGACATGATACTCGAATCGGGAGATCAGTGAAGATTCCCACCTCTACTGAATACTTCCTCTGCCGCTGACCTTAAGGGGCCGAAGAATAAGTGAGAGTCTCTTTCTTTGTCTTTGTGGTTTCAGAAGAGCAACAGAGTGGTGGTGGGAGGACCTGGCAGCTTCTACTGGCAGGGTGAGAGAGTGCTTCTATGACCTACAGCTATCAAACACTTACTATTAAATTACAAATTACATTTTCTTTAAAACTGCACTGGGTTACTAGCCTGACGTCATCTGAGTCTGGTTACTGCTCCGTTGGGCTGTGATTATGGGGCTTGTTTCAACCTAACCAGGAAAGAAAATGCCTCTGCACTCAATTGGATAGACCTACAACCAATCAGAGCAATGGATAGAGCTACAGCCAATCAGAGCAACAGATAGACCTACAACCAATCAGAGCAATGGATAGACCTACAACCAATCAGAGCAATGGATAGAGCTACAATCAATCAGAGCAATGGATAGACCTACAACCAATCAGAGCAACAGATAGACCTACAACCAATCAGGGCAATAGGTAGACCTACAACCATTTAGAGCAATAGATAGACCTACAACCAATCAGAGCAATGGATAGACCTACAACCAATCAGAGCAGTGGATAGAGCTACAATCAATCAGAGCAACAGATAAACCTACAACCAATCAGAGCAACGGATAGACCTACAACCAATCAGAGCAACAGATAAACCTACAACCAATCAGAGCAACAGATAAACCTACAACCAATCAGAGCAACAGATAAACCTACAACCAATCAGAGCAACAGATAGACCTACAACCAATCAGAGCAACAGATAGACCTACAACCAATCAGAGCAATAGGTAGACCTACAACCATTTAGAGCAATAGATAGACCTACAACCAATCAGAGCAATGGATAGACCTACAACCAATCAGAGCAGTGGATAGAGCTAAAATCAATCAGAGCAACAGATAAACCTACAACCAATCAGAGCAACGGATAGACCTACAACCAATCAGAGCAACAGATAAACCTACAACCAATCAGAGCAACAGATAAACCTACAACCAATCAGAGCAACAGATAAACCTACAACCAATCAGAGCAACAGATAGACCTACAACCAATCAGAGCAACAGATAGACCTACAACCAATCAGAGCAATAGGTAGACCTACAACCATTTAGAGCAATAGATAGACCTACAACCAATCAGAGCAACAGATAGACCTACAACCAATCAGAGCAATAGGTAGACCTACAACCATTTAGAGCAATAGATAGACCTACAACCAATCAGAGCATGTGACGTATGTTGAGCAACGCATAGCTGTCAACAGAACTCAACTGCACGCGCGCTGGAAGCAGAAGTAGAAGATGAGTGTAAACGATCTTTGCCTTTCTTGTAAAAAGAATTTCATTCGATCATCATTTTTGAGAGAAACCGTAAAGGTGAACGCATTCACGAACGAGTCCTCCGTGTAGGATTAGAACTCGACAATACAGCAAACGAACCTTATCGCGTTTGTCGGTCCTGTCACAACTTAACCGGGGTACTTAGCACGGGGTAGCTCTCGCTAGCTGCCTGGTCCCTGAACACACCGTGGAAAAAGCCCGGTCTCGGGAGACCACACAGGGCTCGTAAACGTCAAACAAACACTAGGGGCACAGGCTGTGCACCAAAACACAACAAACCACGTTCCAGCCAATCACCGACAAGATGGTGATTGGCAAAAAAGGTTGAATTTAAAGACTTATGCCCCCTGTATTTTAAGGAAGAACATTTATTTATTTATGATACATTATTCATTCACAAAGAGAATTGGTGTCCTTAAGAGGTTTGATTTTTCCTATTTTTTTTTAATTAAGGCATTAAGATCAATTTCCAAAAGATTTTTTTTTTTTTTTTATTCCTCTTTTTACTCAACTTTAAACGATTATAAGTGCCACTGTATATGTTTTATGGGTTCCATACAACATACATGCATGCATCCTAGTTATCTTGGGGCTATTTGGTTGTAAGAAACCCACATTTTTTGATATAAAAAAATTGTTGGTATGATTTTATAAATTGTGTTTTAATTAGTTAGTACATTATTGGCCAGTACGCCTATCATCAGTGGGGATTTATATTTGCTAATATAATATGTTGGAATCATGTTAAGACGTTTTAAATTTAGAAAAAACAGTGACTCTGGGGACCCCCTAGGGGTCCCGGACCCTTTGTTGAAGATCCCTGAGTTTGCGCTTCAACAAACGGAGATTTTTGGTGGAGTGCTTGAACCCAAAATGTCAAAAAAAACGCATGATGTTCCACAAAAGTGTGATTTAAACAAGGTAGCGTTTCTCAAGTTTCCGAGCTAAGGAGGACCTAATGCTCTCATTTCACTTCTTTACATCGACGCTGACACGGTTGAGATAAGTTATTGTTATTACATTTCAAACGCGTGATTTAAATGTGACCAAATGTTTGACTTAGCTGAACAAAGACTGACCGAGCAGAGTCACTGTGGGCTGCATCATCACCACCTTAAGACTTTAATTATATAATTATAATAGGAAGGTAGGCGAGGGGTGGGGGGGTGTGTGTGTGTGTGTGTTGTGTATTGTATGTGTGTGTTGTGTATTTGTGTGTGAGTGTGTGTGTGTGTTGTGTATTTGTGTGTGTGCGTGTGTGTGAGTCAGTACGTGTTTGTGTGGTGTGTATTGTGTGTGTGTTGTGTATTGTATGTGTGTTGTGTATTTGTGTGTGTGTGTCAGTACGTATGTGTTGTGTGTGTCAGTACGTGTCTGTGTTTGTGGGTGTTGTGTGTGTGGTGTATTGTGTGTGTGGTGTGTTGTTCATTGTGTGGTGTGTTGTGTATTGTATGTGTGTTGTGTATTTGTGTATGTGTGTCAGTACATATGTGTTGTGTGTGTGTGTTGTGTATTTGTGTGTGAGTGTGTGTGGTGTGTTGTGTGTTGTGTATTGTGTGTGTGTGGTGTGTTGTGTTGTGTATTTGTGTGTGTGTGTGTGTGTGTGTGTGTGTGTGTTGTAATCCATGTTTGTGTAGCCGCCAGACATTAGAGGGTGTGACACACAGAATATATCCTGAACGCTGAGTCAATCACACATGTTCTCTCTGTCTCTCTGTCTCTCTCTCTCTCTCTCTCTCTCTCTCTCTCTCTCTCTCTCTCTCTCTTTCCTGGGGTGTGTTAGCCTAATTATTGTTTCCTGTTGAGTCAACACACACATACACACACACATACACACACACCCACACACACATACACACACACACACACACACACACGCCCCTCTGGTTGTGATTAGACACTGGTTAACACTGCGTCTCTGCGGCTCCTTTTTCAAAGTGTTCCAGCTTGTAAACAAACTGGAGTATGAAATCATTTCTTTCTGTTCTCCCCCCTCTTCTTTGGCTTCGTTCTCTTCTTGTTCTTTTTTGTTTTCCACCCTCGTTCTCTCTGGTTTTCTTTATCTTCAGAGTTCTCTAACGTTCTCTCTTTCCGTCTCTCTCTCTTCAGGTCAGCTGATTTCTGATGACGTCTCAGAGATTTTTACCCGGTTTGACCAGCAGTACATCACTCGGTACGGAAACACCCTCGCCACCAGGTCGGCCAGTGCTCAGTACGATGACAGTTACCTAGGTAACCACCCACACACACACACACACACACACACACACACTGACACACACGCACATACATGACACACACAGACATACTCACACGCACAGACACACATGCCCATACAGACACACACACACACATACACAGACTTACACAGACACACACACACACACTGACACACACACACACTGACACACACACACACATACACACACACAGACATACATACACACACACACACACACACACACACACACACACACATACTGACACACACACACACACACACGCGCATACACGCACACATACTGACACACACCAACACACACTGACACACACACACACACACACACACAGAGACCGACATACACACACGTACAGACATACACACACAAGCACAGACATACACACTGACACACACACACAAAGCCACAGACAGACAGACAGACAGACAGACAGACAGACAGACAGACAGACAGACAGACAGACAGACACCTTTGATGATGATGGTGTGTGTTATTGTTAACGTAAAGGTCTCTGTAGCTCCACTGAGTGAATGGACGTCTGTGTGTGTTCACAGGATACTCGGTGACTGTCGGAGACTTCAACTCCGATGGAAAAGAAGGTAAGAACAGAGATATATATATATATATATATATATATATATATATATATATATATATATATATATATATATATATATATATATATATATATATATATATATAAATAGTGGATCATAGAAATAATTGAGAGTTGCATGTATACTCAGAGTTGTGATTTCCTCTCAACAGATTATGTGACCGGAGTACCTCGTGGAGACAAGGCGCTGGGTTATGTAAGACACACACACACACACACAACGACACGCGCATGCATACACAGACACACACACAGACACACACACACACACGCATACATACACACACACACAGACATGCACACACACACACACACAGACATGCACATACACAGACACGCACGTACACAGACACGGACACACACAGACACGCACATACAGACACACACACACACACACACATACACAGACACGCACATACACACAGACATAGACACAAACGCACACACACACACAGACACAGACACACACACACCCACTCTCTCTGACTCCCTGTGGTGTGTTTGATGTTTCAGGTGAACATCTTCAACGGCCTGAACATGGAGTCCATGGTGAACTTCACAGGAACTCAGGTGAGCAACCAATCAGAAAACATTCAGACAAACAGACATGAAAGATGAAAACATGAGCGTAACAAAACACGGTGTACACAAACGCTCCCTAAAGTAGCGCTGGGCGATACAGAGAAAATCTGATTTCACCATATTCTTGACCCAATACCTCGATATCGATATTGCGGCGATATTCTAGGGTTGACAATCGGTGCTGTAACAAAATATCCTCACACTTAGATTTTAGATCAATAATCATCAGTAATGTGGACATAATGTCTAAGTGGGTAAAGGTGAATAATAGAACATTTACAAATACAGGTGTGAATCTTCACTGATCTCCCAATTCAATTACGATTATCATGTCAGCGATTCGATATATCGATGCATCACGATGCGTCAAATCCATGTTTCTATTAAAGCCATGTAGGATATTTAATTCATAGCTTTACAAGCTTCAAAAACCAAACATTCTTCAGTGCTCTAATACTAAATAACTTGGATACATAAAACTATACAGCACTGAGCACATGGCACCTCCTGAATGTGCTAAAAACATACCACAATATGTCAACAGAAATGTTGTTAGGCCTACATTACATTATAAACAGAAATAATCAATTATGAGCCCGGCCGATTATCGATGCAGCATCGTCCACGAATTATATGCATCGATTATTTGATTAATTTCAACACCTCTAGTTACAGCAGTCTGGTAAGATCAGAAAAGTACATCACTTTACTGTAACGCAGCCTTTAAAACCAGAAAAAGACACCACTTATGTCTAGGGCTGTCACCGAATATTCTAAATTCGAATATATATTCGAATAGTTTTAAAAAAACGAATTTCGAAGGTGAAAATTAATATTTGAATAAAAAAAAAAAAAAAAAGTGGAAAAAAACGCTCGCGGTAGCAGAGGCTGTCTGGCTGTCTGCTTTGCTAGCGCGCCTGAAAGCCGTTACATACCGGACGCAGCCCAGCTGGAGCATACACATGTGATCGCCGTGACTATTTATACCTGCGCTGGTATATACTGTCTATGGCTGGTAGTCGCGACACTAGCTGCAGTCTTCTCCTGAACAGCGGTGGCGCTAATGAGCAAAGGCTACAGACGCTGCCCTTTCTACGGACTAGAAGAAGAAGAAAAAGGTAAACAACGGCAGAACTGGCAGCAGCATTGCCGTCAATGCTTCGATTTGATTCACTGACCTACTTCGTCGGATCGAGCCTTTCATTCACCATAAAAGAGATCATCTTGACCCGGTAAGTTTACCAGAGAGACCTGCAGTCACTCTGAAAGTCCTGGGATCTGATTGGATGATCTACCTGCAGTCACTCTGAGAGTCCTGTGATCTGATTGGATGAGCTGCAGTCACTCTGAAAGTCCTGGGATCTGATTGGATGATCTACCTGCAGTCACTCTGAGAGTCCTGTGATCTGATTGGATGAGCTGCAGTCACTCTGAGAGTCCTGTTGTCGGCGAACTCAAAAAAAAGAGACGTGCGCGACGTCGGCTCGGCCGGATATTGCATAATTTTGACGTCACGATGTCGCGCACCACCTTGGATGCATGCACCATAGATATCTATGGCATGCACAACCATAGATATATATATATATCTATGTGCACAACCAGATGTTCGAATAGTTCGAATATTCGTTGCTATTTTAGAGGGAATATTCAAACGTCATTTTTAAGCAATTTTGACAGCCCTACTTATGTCATATTACGATATCCAAAATTTAAGACGATATCTAGTCTAATATCACGATATCGATATAATATCGATACATTGCCCAGCTCTGCTGACACACACACACACACGTACTGACCCACATTGCCTAGCCCTACCCTTGATTGGTCACTTTTATTGGAGCTGATGTGCTCTCTTATTTTTGATTGTTTGTGGAAACTAGAAGCTCAACTCTTTCACGGTTCAGAAGAGAGCGCAAACATTTATGCTGACGTTTACTCGGAGGAGGAATACAGAAGGATGAGAGGGAGGGTATGATGGAGGTAGGAGGGTATGATGGAGGGAGGAGGAAGGACGAGGGCTGGAGAGACAAGGAGGGAGTGAAAGATGTTAATGACAGAGATCCTGTCTCTTCTCCATAACCTCTTTTATCTGTTTCCTGTTCCTCCTTTCTCTCTGAAATAGTAGAAGTAGAAAGACACACACACACACACACACACAGACATTCACACACAGACACACACACACAGACACAAACACACACACACACACACACAGACATTCACACACAGACACAGACACACACAGACACGCACACAGACACGCACACATACACACACACATTCACACACAGACACAGACACAAACACACACACACACACACACACACACACACACACACAGACAGACAGACAGACACACAGACAGACAGACAGACAGACAGACAGACAGACAGACAGACAGACAGACAGACAGACAGACAGACAGACAGACAGACAGACAGACAGACAGACAGACAGACAGACAGACAGAGGCAGACACACACGATTTTCATACGTGGTATGAAAAGAAAATACAAGTAAGAGAAAGTACCTCAACATTTGTACTTGGGCTGAACGATTTTTGAAAATAATCTAATTGCGATTTTTCTTTTTCCCCAAAGATTGCGATTCGATAATTTTTTTAAGCTCTTTGTCTTCTGTATTATTCAACAAAGACAAACAATAAATCATTGTATAGTATGAACAACACCCAATTACACACTAGACAGTTAAATAAGTAAAAAAAAGAGTTCTCAGAGTCTGGTTGTTACCCCTCTCAGTGGCAGCTCCTCCACTCCATAGCTTTATAACGGAGCTAATTGCTAACTAATCGTTGCCAACCGAGCCTTCAGTTCTGCGCGCCTGTATCCATTAACTGCATGTATGGACTCGAGCCCGAACAAAACCCTTCATTTTATTAAAATGGCTGTAAAAGATTTAACCTTCAACTCAGAGTTGTTTGAATGACAGAGATAGCATTAGCGTGCTAAGTCGATGCTTTCTCTGCGGAGTGCAGACTGATTTGCTCGACGAGGCCTCAAATCGAGACCAAATCGCAGCCTTTGCGATTAGGAAATCGCGTTTTAACATATCGCGTTGTTATTATCGCAAATGCAATTAATCGTTCAGCCCTAATTTGTACTTCTAGTACAGTACTGGAGTAAATGTGTTAAGTTACATTCCACGTCTCCATAAGAGCCAACATGTCTTTCTTAATTTGACGTTTTATAATTCATCAGGCTGTAATATCAACAGGGATTTAGGAACGTAGAAAGAACTAAACTTTGTTATGTGATCTTTATTTCATTCCTCCATCTTTCTGTTCTTGCCTCCTGTGTGTCTTGTAGATGGCGGCCTACTTTGGCCACTCTGTGGCAGCTTCTGATGTCAATAACGACGGGTAAGTCGGTTTCTCCCTCGCCTTTTTAAGGGACTTTTACAAACGTCTGATGGCTTCCGCCTCCTTCAGCGTTGAAGTCCTCTGAATGAAACGAGATGAAAGATCTTGTTTAGTCACTTTTAGATGAGTTAAGGTTTCACTTCCCGTTTTCGTAAAGGGCTGTTAAAGCTGTGAAAATATTGTAAATACAGCGTGAGAACTTTACGATCAGGGAAGAATTTCTAAAAGAGCTGCTGTGACTCAATCCACACTTCTAATTTGTCCAGTTTAAAGGTACAATATGTAACTTTTCTGCATTCAAATGTCTAAAAACGACCATATCTATGTTAAATATTTGTTTGAGTTGTGTAGTTACACTATCCCAAATGTTTCCATCAAATGGCAAACCCAGAGAAATCAGTTATTTTATTTTCAGACACGTCACGTTTCATTTAGTCGCCCGTCAGTGGCGTCGTATAACCTTTCACCCTCTAGTTACTCGTAACTTCCGTCAAAACACAGGCACCCAGATGCTACGTTCGAGAGTAATTGTAAATCATACAATGTCCCAGAAGAAAATACTGGTTAACACTGCTTTTTCTGCCAAAAGGCATCATTTTGTGATTGACAACATGCCACTTTGCACCACAGTAATACAGCAGAAACCTTATTTATTGATACATATCAATCCAGCTTAATGTTACTACAATGCATGTGCTGGTTGACAAGTAGCTAACGTTAATGCTAGCTAATGCTTGGTGGATAACATTATAGGGTTACAACATCGTTCAACACGCTCATAAAGTTATTATTAGGGCTGTCCTCGACTAAAGAACTTCTTAGTGGACTAACACTTATAGGATTTAGTCGACTAATGGATTAGTTGATTTAATTGACAGAGCTGTGCTCTTTGAGAGGTGGTTAAGACTAGAAAAGCACAATATAAATGTAGTTAATTAACCATCTGTAAAACTGAGTTTCTCCACAATTAATCCTGCAAAAGCACCACTTTAAATCTTGTGTTTACCATAAATGTGCTCAGAAGTTTCTTGGAAATAAGTAATTAAGCATGAATAAGCATAAAAAATGACTAATGGATTAAAGAAATCTTAGTCAACTAAGACCAAAACGACAGATTAGTCGACTAATCGACTAAGAGGTGGCAGCCCTAGTTTTTAGTGGTATGATTGTTTTGACCATTCGTGAGCTTAGAATTATATGGTTCTATCTAAAACTTTGATGCTCAATATCTCAGAACTACCCTAAACGGAGATAGAACCTTATAATTCTAAGCTCACGCATTGTTTAGCAGCATTGCGCTAACCCACGAATAACTTCACAAGTAACGGTAACGTCATAGATAGACGATTAATCTAATGCTAATTCAGCCAGCTAGCACACTCCGGTCTGCCTGCCTCACTCCCCCGGCACATAAGAGACTTCATTCGGGATGATAGCTGAAAGTTACATGTTGTATGTTTAATAAATCAAATAGAGATGCACCGATAGACCGCCGGTGACCGGAATTGGCCAGTTTTCACATGCTGAGCCATGACTGGCGGCCTGCAGGTCAGTCTGTCATATGCCGACCACACCAAAAACCCCAAAATCACATTTCTTTAGTGTGATATTAGATGTGAAAAGAAGGAAATGGTTCTAACATTGCTCTTTAGAGGTGTGTGAATGTCCCACACCAGGAGTCATTTATATAGTTCTACTTCATAGTGATCCATTATCTGTTCAACACATGTTCTATTAAAGAAAAGATAGAAAATACATATCTTTGTGTGCTGTAAAGGGGTTAGAACATATGAAATCAGAATCGGCTGAAATCGGTATCGGCCGGCCTAACTCAATAAAAATCGGAATCAGCCTAGAAAGTTGTAATCGGTGCATCTCTAATGTCAAACTATTGATAATATCTTCAACACACGGGGTTAACACGACCCACATTTCTGCTATCTGTGGAGTGGTGACAGCTGGCGTCTTTAAAACGCTGCAGAGAGCCAATTAAAAACAGGAGACCACAAGTTGATGTAAACAATGCAGCTCTCAATTAATCCCAAACAAATAGCTGACACGTGTTTTATGAGGCAGGAAACAGATTCAACATGTGTGTCTGGCCTCGAGCGTACACAAGTGTGATCGCAGAAGTCCTTTATGAGTACACGAGAAGGGGGGGGATCTGTGGCGTTCCCTCTTTAGCGTTTAGCTTAGCACAGCGGCATTGAAAACCATGACCATAACGCTGTTCCTTCCCTGTGTGTGTGTGTGTGTGTGTGTGTGTGTGTGTGTGTGTGTGGGGTTGTCAGTCTGGTGGATCTGTTCGTTGGAGCTCCTCTCTTCATGGACCGAGGGTCAGATGGGAAACTGAGGGAGGTGGGACAGGTAGGCCACACACACACACACACACACACACACACACACACACACACACACACACACACACACACACATACACAGACATAGACACAGATACACACACAGACACGCGCACACACACACAGAGACAAACACACACACACATGCATGCATGCATGCACGCACACATATAGACACGCACTCACACACACACATACACACACAAAAACACACATATACACACACACACACACATATACAGAGACGCACGCACACACACACACACATATATTCCCTGTTTTGTCAAAACTATATCAACATGTCAACAGAATAAACTTACGTATTAAACATCACGTCAACATGCTTGTGACAGATAAAAACATGTTTTTTGATGAACTATCGTGGTCCGCAATATAATAACCTCTCTGATAAACACATTGTGTTTCCCCTAGCTGTAGATAGGTGGGGTCTCCTCTAGCTGTAGATAGGTGAGGTGTCCTCTAGCTGTAGATAGGTGGGGTCTCCTCTAGCTGTAGATAGGTGAGGTGTCCTCTAGCTGTAGATAGGTGGGGTCTCCCCTAGCTGTAGATAAGTGGGGTCTCCCCTAGCTGTAGATAGGTGGGGTCTCCTCTAGCTGTAGATAGGTGGGGTCTCCCCTAGCTGTAGATAGGTGGAGTCTCCTCTAGCTGTAGATAGGTGGGGTCTCCTCTAGCTGTAGATAGGTGGGGTCTCCCCTAGCTGTAGATAGGTGGGGTCTCCTCTAGCTGTAGATAGGTGGGGTCTCCTCTAGCTGTAGATAGGTGGGGCCTCCTCTAGCTGTAGATAGGTGGAGTCTCCTCTAGCTGTAGATAAGTGGGGTCTCCTCTAGCTGTAGATAGGTGGGGTCTCCCCTAGCTGTAGATAGGTGGAGTCTCCTCTAGCTGTAGATAGGTGGGGTCTCCTCTAGCTGTAGATAGGTGGGGTCTCCTCTAGCTGTAGATAGGTGAGGGTCTCCCCTAGCTGTAGATAGGTGGGGTCTCCCTCTAGCTGTAGATAGGTGGGGTCTCCCTAGCTGTAGATAGGTGGGGCTCCCTCTAGCTGTAGATAGGTGAGGGTCTCCCTCTAGCTGTAGATAGGTGGGGTCTCCTCTAGCTGTAGATAGGTGGGGTCTCCCTCTAGCTGTAGATAGGTGGGGTCTCCCTCTAGCTGTAGATAGGTGGGGTCTCCTCTAGCTGTAGATAGGTGGGGTCTCCCCTAGCTGTAGATAGGTGGAGTCTCCTCTAGCTGTAGATAGGTGGGGTCTCCTCTAGCTGTAGATAGGTGGGGTCTCCTCTAGCTGTAGATAGGTGGGGTCTCCTCTAGCTGTAGATAGGTGGGGTCTCCTCTAGCTGTAGATAGGTGGGGTCTCCCCTAGCTGTAGATAGGTGGGGTCTCCCCTAGCTGTAGATAGGTGAGGTCTCCCCTAGCTGTAGATAGGTGGGGTCTCCTCTAGCTGTAGATAGGTGGGGTCTCCTCTAGCTGTAGATAGGTGGGGTCTCCTCTAGCTGTAGATAGGTGGGGTCTCCTCTAGCTGTAGATAGGTGGGGTCTCCTCTAGCTGTAGATAGGTGGGGTCTCCCCTAGCTGTAGATAGGTGGGGTCTCCCTCTAGCTGTAGATAGGTGGGGTCTCCCTAGCTGTAGATAGGTGGGGTCTCCCTCTAGCTGTAGATAGGTGGAGTCTCCTCTAGCTGTAGATAGGTGGGGTCTCCTCTAGCTGTAGATAGGTGGGGTCTCCCCTAGCTGTAGATAGGTGGGGTCTCCTCTAGCTGTAGATAGGTGGGGTCTCCCCTAGCTGTAGATAGGTGGAGTCTCCTCTAGCTGTAGATAGGTGGGGTCTCCCCTAGCTGTAGATAGGTGGGGTCTCCTCTAGCTGTAGATAGGTGGGCCAACGCATTTTTTGTGCATGCATCGTTTTAGTCCGGTGCAACACCGGCAGCGCCGCCGCTAGTTAGCTTAGCGTAGTGAATGGAATCCTATGTTGCCGGTTAGCATGTTGTGAGTAAAAGTGAGCCAACAAAAGACAAATAAACAACCTAATTACTTGTACTGAGACAAAAAATGCATTGACACACCTGACACACCGTGATAAGAACTATTTCAACAAACGGTGGCATATTCCTTTAAAGCAGCAGCAGGAAGTATTGTGTTAGCATTAGCAGTAACTCAGTACAGCTCGGGTACGACTGCAGGCGAGGGAACAGTAAACAGTGAGACTAATAGCAGATCAAATAACAGTAATCCTAAATTACAGGCTGAATCGCCAAGTTTTTGTCGTGCCTCTTTGGCTCAAAAACAATGTACAAAATAATGTTTGTCGTTTTAATTTAAGAAAGTTCTGGCACATCCAATCGTTGATTTGCTTAAAGCATTTACTCTGTTAGTATTGGACTGTAGTCCCCTGGTGTTATGTTTATCTAAGTATGTGTGTCGTCTGCATATTTATGATAACTTATTTTGTTGTTTTCTATAATCTGAGCCAGTGAAAGCATTTAGATGTTAAACAGAAGAGGCCCCAGAATGGAGCCTTGGGGAACTCCGCATGTCATATTTGTCCGCTCAGATGTGTAATCACCAAAGTAGTCCATATTCTTTAAGTAGGATTTAAACCAGTATGCTACTCTGCCACAAAGTCCAACCCAGTTTTATAACTGCTATTGAAATAATGAGAAAACCTAATGACTTTCTGATGTGAATGAAGTCAAACAAGTCCTTTCTAACATCTTAAACGAAAATTAAAGAGGAAATAACCATATTTTTGTGTGTGTGTGTGTGTGTGTGTGTGTTCAGGTGTCGGTGTACATGGGCCGCGGTGGATTTTCCTTCCACCCACCTCAGTTGCTCACAGGGTCTGATTTTTATGCCAGATACGGTTCGGCCATCACAGCGCTGGGAGACCTGAACATGGACGGATACAACGGTGAGAGAAAACTAACTCAAACTTAACTAAAACTAACAAACACACTCTGAAAACTAACTCAAACTAAGACAAAACTAACAAACACACTCTGAAAACCAACTCAAACTAAGATTAAACTAACAAACACACTGAAAACTAACTCAAACTAAGATAAAACTAACAAACACACTCTGAAAACTAACTCAAACTAAGATTAAACTAACAAACACACTGAAAACTAACTCAAACTAAGATTAAACTAACAAACACACTGAAAACTAACTCAAACTAAGATAAAACTAACAAACACACTCTGAAAACTAACTCAAACTAAGATAAAACTAACAAACACACTCTGAAAACTAACTCAAACTAAGATTAAACTAACAAACACACTGAAAACTAACTCAAACTAAGATAAAACTAACAAACACACTGAAAACTAACTCAAACTAAGATAAAACTAACAAACACACTGAAAACTAACTCAAACTAAGATGAAACTAACAAACACTCTGAAAACTAACTCAAACTAAGATAAAACTAACAAACACACTGAAAACTAACTCAAACTAAGATAAAACTAACAAACACACTGAAAAGTAACTCAAACTAAACTAAAACTAACAAACAGACTGAAAGCTAATTCAAACTAAGATAAAACTAACAAACACACTGAAAACCAACTCAAACTAAGATAAAACTAACAAACACACTCTGAAAACCAACTCAAACTAAGATCAAACGAACAAACACACTCTGAAAACTAACTCAAACTAAGATAAAACTAACAAACACACTCTGAAAACTAACTCAAACTAAGATAAAACTAACAAACACACTCTGAAAACTAACTCAAACTAAGATAAAACTAACAAACACACTCTGAAAACTAACTCAAACTAAACTTAAACTAACAAACACACTCTAAAAACTAACTCAAACTCCACTAAAATCATTCCTGCTTCCCCTCCCGTCTCTTGTCTCCCTCCAGATGTTGCCATCTCTGCTCCGTACGGAGGCCTCAACCGTCAAGGTGTAGTCTACATCCACAACGGCCGCCCCCATGGGCCTGACCCCTCACCTTCCCAGGTAAATACTACAACCACTGCTACTTTACTCAGGGCTCCCGCCTAGTCTTACACTTCATATTCTAAAATAAGGCCTTAAAGCCCCAGTGTGTAACGTGTTTAGTTGTTCATTTTCAAAATCTGTGTTGCCTGTTCACCAACTTGTCTTTTTTCATGAATATTTACCTCCACCATCAATTCCAAGTATTCCTATTGGCTTGAAATTTTACATTTGCATGTGCACGAACTGGGGTAGACGCTCCATATTCATGCTCCATCTTGAAATACATTAGCCGGTAAGGGACATACAGGACCTATTGCTCCGCCATTCACGTTTTGTATACATGTAGAGTACAGGCCAAAGGTTTGGACCCACCTTCTCATTCAATGTGTTTCTTTATTTTAATGACTATTTACATTGTAGATTCTCACTGAAGGCATCAAAACTATGAATGAACACATATGGAATTATGTACTTAACAAAAAAGTGTGAAATAACTGAAAACATGTCTTATATTTTAGATTCTTCAAAGTAGCCACCCTTTGCTTTTTTTGATAACTCTGCAAACCCTTGGTGTTCTCTCAATGAGCTTCATGAGGTAGTCACCTGAAATGGTTTTACCTTCACAGGTGTGCTTTGTCAGGGTTCATTAGTGGAATTATTTCCCTTATTAATAAAAAAGCAAAGGGTGGCTACTTTGAAGAATCTAAAATATAAGACATGTTTTCAGTTATTTCACACTTTTTTGTTAAGTACATAATTTCTGTCGCATGATAAACTCACAGCTGCTGCTAATTCTGCTAATGGGTATCGTAGCTTCCCGGCCCCGGTGGCAGGTTTGAAGAAGGAAACATGGAGGACCACACGTATTCAAAATCCAAATTTCAGGAACAGGAGTCTTCTTCTTCTTCGCCCAGAAAAAAAAAAAGGAGATTGAAAAGAGCAAGAGAGCGGCTTTTTGAAGTGTGAAGGCTACCGTAGCTGTAATACCTACTTTGAACTGCGTGGTGCGAGGAGAGTTGATTGCGATATAAGATTTCAACGCTAGACGGGAGAAATTCCCACACATTGGACCTTTTAAACGTATTCATTTTCATTTACAAAGGTCTTAAATGTGTTCTTGTCCTTTTCGTAGGATTAAATAAAAACCGTAACATCATGAATACATATTTTCTGGGACGAAACAATCCCTGACGACATTACAGCATTACAGATCTTATCTTGCCAAGATCTAACTAATTGTAACAATTCAAATATCAACATAATGCTCACTCTTTCAGGTTGTGATATTCTCTTGTAAGTTATTGTGTGTATGCGAGGCTACTTGTTATTCGTTAAGTTTCAATTCTTATTATTCTATTTATTTTGTATTTTAGTTTCATAGCATAAGAGCTCTAAATGCAACAAATATTTTATTCATTTTAATGTTATTAAAGAACAAACACACTTAAAAAAGAATTTTCAATTCAGGTAACGTTACTTTGTAAATACTTCTTTCCTCTGGTTTTAAATCCACAATGATTTTCTGTTATATGGAGGTAAAGTTGGCATTACATTTTACCCGAGGTGGTATTAAAGTGGTCCTGGATCTGAATCCTTGTTTCTCCTCTGAGAAGAACCCACATTTAGAGCTCGTTGTGTGTCTTTGTCTTTCAGGTCCTGACGGGCAAGTGGGCGTCCAGCTACATGCCTGCTAGCTTCGGATACTCCATGACTGGAAATACTGACATCGACCAGAATGGATATCCAGGTACACACACACACACACACACACAGGGACGCACACACACACACGCACAGACACACACACACAAACACAGCTGGGATCGAATCAACCACTGCTGTGTAGAAAAAGCTGATGTGTGTCTGTCTTTTTAATTTTCAGATTTAATAGTGGGAGTGTTCGGAGCAGACAAAGCTGTTTTATACAGGTAATCACAGGTGTGTGTGTGTGTGTGTGTGTGTGTGTGTGTGTGTGTGTGTGTGTGTGTGTGTGTGTGTGTGTGTGTGTGTGTGTGTAGTTTAATGAGCAAGGCCACCTCTGATATCAAAGAGCTTCTGTTTTCATTCAGCTTTCTCCTACTGACTTTATAGACACATTTAACTTTCACTGCACAATTGTGTGTTCCCCTGATCATTTGTGTGTGTGTGTGTGTGTGTGTGTGTGTGTGTGTGTCTCAGAGCTCGTCCAGTGATCAGTGTGAACGCCACGTTAGACATGACTCCTCAGATTATAAACCCCGAGGAAAAGACCTGCAAACTTCCTGGTACCACCACGCCGGTGTCCTGGTGAGTTCTAACGTCCTTTCACAATAAAAGCTCCACATTTCATTTATTTAGTTATTACTACCAGTTGAGAACAGTTGAGTCCTTTTCCCCTTGAAGTTGGTAAATTTTAAAAACCTCCAAGAAGATAAAAAGGTTGTGCGAATTTAGGAGAAGCTAAGAATGAATCCCATTTTCTTTTGCATTGTCCTATTATTACGATGAGTAAAGAACATCCATCTCAAATGAAATGAAATGTTTTGATGTACGGACTATGACAAAATGGACTAGTTGTTTAAATTGAATGTGTATAAGTTGGCGAGAAAAAACAACAAGCTTTATTTCGTTATTATAACTAGGACTGGTTACCGAATTCAGTACAGTGACCGAATTGCCTCTTAAGTATCAAGTACTTAAGTGTTAAAGTACCAAATTCCAATACCTAAGGAGTAAGTCTCCTCAGTGTCAGAGAGCCAATCAGCACGCAGCATGCTTCTACCAAGATCTAAAACTGTCTGTGATTGGCTGTCTATATATATATATATATATATATATATATATATATATATATATATATATATATATATATATATATATATATAGGGCTGTCAAAATTAACGCGTTAATTTTTGCGTTAGTTTTTTAATATTTAACTCGTTAAAAAAAATTAACGAAATTAACGCAGCTGTGTTTGTTTACTTCATGTGGCGGCTGAGAAACGTAATACGTCTCCATAAGAGCAGGCGGCGCTACTCTAGGAGGGACTTACCTGATTCAAGTAGGCCTACGGGCCAGTCAAGAGTTTAAACATGGACCAGTAAGATCCCAAAAGAGAAAAAAGATGAGTGTGTTAGAATCCAGAAACGGGCTATAAACGGGACCGAGTACTAGTTCCGACATGTTGTCTCGTCAGGAGAGATGCGCCACCGGTAAGCTGCTGTTTCGCTACATTGAGCTGCGGTTTAAGTTTGTTCGTCTGTGCTGCCCATATGTACGTGCGCGATTTGTTTGCTTGATAACTGTTACGTTGGTCACGCTGATAAAACCTTATTTGCAGTCTGATGTTTAACGCTGTCGACTCGATAGTATCCGTGACTATATTCCAGTAAATGTTTGAAAATTGGTGCGTCTCACTGTCACACAAGCTACTTCCTGGTTGCGGTGCTGGAAGGGAAATGTAGTCAATCGCTTTACATTGGTAATGGATTGCTGTGCACAGCGTCGCTATCTAAAACTACACTCAATGTTTTCACTTTAGGCCAACATACACCTTTGTGGTTTTGGGTTACTGGTTTAATGTGTAACATTGATATTGATATTGATGTGCATTTCTGTGTTTAGATATATGTGCTTTGCTTAGTCATTCAGATTAAACACTATGTATATTATAATATTTATGATATTAAGTACTGCCTAGATTGTAATTTATATTATATATATATATATATATATATATATTTATATACATTTGTATATTATTCAGAATATGGTATATTAGGTAGGTGGCTAATATTGGGGGTGGTGACAACAATCTGCTCTCAAGTCGGACAGTTTCTAGCCGTTTCAGCAGCCTTCAGCAGGACTAAATAAGCCAAATTGTTGCTGCTGTTGTTCTGAAAGATATTAAACATTCTGAACTTAGCAGAACCTTTCCTTGTTTGTTTTCTCTTCATATTTGCAAAGTTAAGTGATTTAGCATTTAAGTATCCATTACTACAAGCTTCAGTCGCAATTTAAAAATGCGATTAATCGCAATTAACTACAGCAAATTGTGCGATTAATTAGTTAATTTTTTTTAATCGATTGACAGCCCTAATATATATATATATATATATATATATATATATATATATATATATATATATATATATATATATATATATATATATATATATATATATATATATATATATATATATATATATATATATATATATATATATATATATATATATATATAAAAAAATCTGGTCCCTGGTTGTAAACTGTGTGTGTTTTCCAGTTTTAAGGTGAAGTACTGTCTGAAGGCCAGTGGCCCCGGAGCTCCAGCTGATCTCAGTAAGTCAAACCCCCGCAGCTTCTCTCTCTAATGACGGCTCTGTGTTTCAACACTGACAGCTGGGCCATATGAAGAAAATCAAACACACACACACACACACACGCATAAACATGTCAACAGAATAACACTGAGCCTACATAAGGAGAAAATCAAACGTCACTATTTTTTTACCAAATGCATCGATGTCGATATTGTCGGGTGGACCATTGGTGCTTTCACGAAATGTTTACACCCTGAGATTTTTGATAAAAGTCTCCTTTTTCGTCACCTTTTCATCACCTTTTCGTCTGCTTTTTCATCACCATTTCGTCTCCTTTTCCACACCTTTTTCGTCACCTTTTTCATCACCTTTTCGTCTCCTTTTCCACATCTTTTTTGTCACCTTTTTCATCACCTTTTTGTCTCCTTTTTCGTCTCCTTCTCCACACCTTTTTTGTCTCCTTTATGTTACCTTTTCGTCTCCTTTTTCATTACCTTTTCGTCACCTTTTTATCACATTTTTGTCTCCTTTTTCGTCTCCTTTTTCGTCACCTTTTTCATCACCTTTTTATCTCCTTTTTCGTCTCCTTTTCCACACCTTTTACGTCTCCTTTATGTCACCTTTTCGTCTCCTTTTTCATCACCTTTATCGTCACCTTTTTCATCACATTTTCGTCTCCTTTTTGTCTCCTTTTAATAATCTTTTCCACACCTTTTTCATCACCTTTTCTTCTCCTTTTACTAATCTTTTCGTCTCCTTTTTGTCTCCTTTTTCCACACCTTTCCTTTTTTCATCACATTTTCGTCCTTTTTGTCTCCTTTTAATAATCTTTTCCACACCTTTTTCATCACCTTTTCTTCTCCTTTTACTAATCTTTTCGTCTCCTTTTTGTCTCCTTTTCCACACCTTTTTCGTCTCCTTTATGTCACCTTTTCGTCTCCTTTTTCATTACCTTTTCGTCCCCTTTTTATCACCTTTTCGTCTCCTTTTTCGTCACCTTTTTCATCACCTTTTTGTCTCCTTTTTCGTCTCCTTTTCCACACCTTTTACGTCTCCTTTATGTCACCTTTTCGTCTCCTTTTTCATTACCTTTATCGTCACCTTTTTCATCACATTTTCGTCTCCTTTTCATCTCCTTTTCCACACTTTTTCCACACCTTTTTGTCTCCTTTTCGTCTCCTTTTCCCCAACTATTTCGTCACCTTTTTCATCACCTTTTCGTCTCCTTTTCCACCCCTTTTTCATCACCTTTTCGTCTCCTTTACCACACCTTTTTCATCACCTTTTTCATCACCTTTTCGTCTCCTTTTTCGTTACCTTTTCGTCTCCTTTTCCACAACTATTTCGTCACCTTTTTCATCACCTTTTCGTCTCCTTTTCCACCCCTTTTTCATCACCTTTTCGTCTCCTTTACCACACCTTTTTCATCACCTTTTTCCATCACCTTTTCGTCTCCTTTTTCGTTACCTTTTCGTCTCCTTTTCCACACCTTTTTTTTTTATCACCTTTTCGATACCTTTTCCACAACTTTTTTTTGTCACCTTTTTCGTCTCCTTTTCCACACCTTTTTACCAAGGAACAGAACAGCTGGAACAGTCTGGTCAGTTCAGAAACATGACATCACTTTACTGTCACGCAGTCTTTAAAACCAGGAAAAGACACTTGTGTCATATTACAATATTACGATATCCAAAATCGATATCTTGCCTCATATATCGACGTCGATGTAACATCCACATGTGGCCCGGCCCTAGCTGAGCCTTCACTAATAATCCGTCCACTCTGATTGGTCCCCAGCTTTCCGCGTGGACCTGCTGTTGGACCGCCTGAAGCAGAAGGAGGCGACCAAACGAGTCCTCTTCCTGCACACGAGGAACTTTCAGTACTCCAAGAACATGACGGTGGGCAACGGCAAAGGCCCCGCCTGCGAGGAGCAGGACGTCTTCCTGAGGGTGAGGAAATGAAACGAGAAAAAGAGCTGCAAAAGATTGAATAGAGTAGTCAACTATTGAATTAATCGCCAACTGATAATCCATGAATCAGTTTGAGTCATTTTTTTTAATGATAAAACAAGTGAACTTGTTGTGATGTCAGCGTGTTTAAATGTGAGTATAGTAGGCCTATCCTCAACTAAAGAACTTCTTAGTGGACTAACACTTATAGGATTTAGTCGACTAATGGATTAGTTGATTTAATTGACAGAGCTGTGCTCTTTGAGAGGTGGTTAAGACTAGAAAAGAACAATATAAATGTAGTTAATTAACCATCTGTAAAACTGAGTTTCTCCACAATTAATCCTGCAAAAGCACCACTTTAAATCTTGTGTTTACCATAAATGTACTCAGAAGTTACTTGGAAATAAGTAATTAAGCATGAATAAGCATAAAAAATGACTAATGGACTAAAGAAATCTTAGTCGACTAAGACCAAAACGACCGATAAGTCGACTAATCGACTAAGAGGTGGCAGCCCTAGAATATTGTTCTAGTTTCTTCTCTCCTCAGGGACAGGAAACTGAATATCTTTGAGTTGGGGACAAAACGAGACATTTGAAGAAGTCTTCTTGGGACTTTTGGGAAACATTTTTTAGATTTTAGAGACAGAACTAAATGATCCACACATTAATCAACAAAGACAATAATCGTTGCTCAACCTTAGCCCTCTCTCTCTCCCTCTCTCTCTCTCTCTCTCTCTCTCTCTCTCTCTCTCTCTCTCTCTCTCTCAGGACGATCGCGAGTTTCGGGATAAGATCACTCCCATCTCCGTGGTGATGGAGTACAGTCTGGACTTCCAGCGAGCGGCAGACTCGACCGGACTGCAGCCCATCCTCGACATGTCCACACCGTCCAACGTCACCAAGCAGGTAACGCACCGGTCAGGGGGAGGGCCAGACAGGATCAGGGGGCGGAGCCAGACAGTCGGGGCTTTATTGGGGAAAAAATTTAATATTTTTGAGAAAACTATTTGTTATATTTTTGAGAATTTTTTTTTAATATTTTTGAGAAAAAAAAATTGAATGTTTTTGAGAAAATTTTAATATTTTTGAAAAAAAAATGTTATATTTTTGAGAATTTTTTTTATATTTTTGAGGAATTTTTTTAATATTTTTGAGAAAATTTTAATATTTTTGAGAAAAAAATGTTATATTTTTGAGAAAAAAAATTATATTTTTGAGAAAAAAAAATTATATTTTTGAGAAAAAAAAATTATATTTTTGAGAAAAAAAAATTATATTTTTGAGAAAACAAATTGAATATTTTTGAGAAAATAATTTTTTATATTTTTGAGAAAACAAATTGAATATTTTTGAGAAAATTGCACGACTTTTACTGTACCAGTGTGGTATTAATACTTTTACTGCAGTAAAGGATCTGAAAATGTTGGAATATTTTAAAGAAAAAAAATTGAATATTTTTGATGAAAAAAATTGAATATTTTTGAGGAAATAAATTGAATATTTTTGAGGAAAAACGTGCCAGACTTTTACTGTACCAGTGTGGTATTAATACTTTTACTGCAGTAAAGGATCTGAAAATGTTGGAATATATTTAGAAGAAAAATATTTTTATTTTTGAGAAAACGTTGATTAATGTGCATTCCCCGAATAAAATAAATAACTATTCATATAGAAACATAATATTTGGACCATTTTTTGAGCGCTTTTTATGACATATTTTGGTGCTTTTATTTATGTTTTTTTTTTTTGCCCTCCTTCCTTCCCTTCTTCCCTACTTCCTTCCATTGGTCTGTCCTTCCTTCTTCCCTCCCTCAGGCTCACATCCTGTTGGACTGTGGAGACGACAACATCTGTAAACCCAACCTGAAGTTGTCGCTGAAGAGGTGTGTTTAATCTCGATAATAATCTTAAAAATCAGAGACATCTTTTGAGTCAAAGCCTGAGTGAAATACCTAGAGATTGGCATGGTTTTATTTCAGTTAGCCTAATAGCTGGTTTGATTTACATTAAGAGATGATTTTATGGAAAGTACCCCATGCCAATCTTTACCATACATTATTGATTCACAAAGAGAATTGGTGTCCTTTTGAGAGTTTGGATTTCTTTATAATTAAGGCGTTAAGATACATTTTATTCCTCTTTTTTTTCTACTTTTTGCATGGGCTCATAAACGTATGAGCACCACTGTACATGTAAAACACAAACTTCTGACATCTGCATGTATAAAAACAACGGCAGACAGCCAATCAAATGGCAGCTGGGGCAACGGGCAGTCAGCTGCACGTGGCATAACATTTGTGCCGTCTGCTTAAATTAATGCTTTAATATATTCCGTGTGTTTTATGTCAACCATTCATCCAGAATTATATTAATTTCTACGTTACTCAGTTCCACTAAAACCTCTCTAGTGACCGGTGACGTTGTGTTTTTGCCGCAGCGATCGTCAGCAGATCTACATCGGCGACGACAACGCTCTGACCCTGGAGATCAGCGCTGAGAACCAGGGAGAGGGCGCCTACGAGGCCGAGCTGCACGTCTACCCTCCGCAGCAGGCCGACTTCACCGGCGTCGTCCGCAGCCAGGTACACTCTCCCACGGTGAACGCTCTCCAACGCAAAGCCCATAGCGCCACGGTGGCTCAGTGGTTAGCACTGCTGGTGCAGCACCGTCCGGGCAGGAAGAAAAGTTGGAATATGTTTGAAAAAAAAAGTAATATTTATTTGAAAGGAAAAAATTTTATATTTTTGAGATTTTTTTTACATATATTTTTGAGAAAATGTTTTTAATATTTTTGAGGGGAAAAAAATTAATATTTTTGAGAATAAATTTGAATATTTTTGAGAATAAATTTGAATATTTTTGAGAGAAAAATTGAAAATTTATGAGAAAAAAATGTAATATTTTTTGAATTTTTTTTTAAATATTTTTGTGAAAACTTTTTTTATATTTTTGTGAAAACTTTTTTTATACTTTTGTGAAAACCTTTTTTATATTTTTGAAAAAAGTGCAAGACTTTTACTGTAAAGGTGTGGCATTACTACTTTTACTGCAGTAAAGGATCACAATTTTTTTTATATTTGTAAGACAAGTCGGAATATTTTGAAGAAAAAAAGTTGAATTTTTTTGAGAAAATGTTGATTAATGTGCATTCCCCGAATAAATATAAATAACTATTCAGTTAAGTGCTGTTCCCTCTGCTCAGAGACGGGTTCTTGTGTGCGAGTTTGTTCTCTGAGCCCATTTTGAATGCAAAGTGAACGAAGTGTAAAGTCGTGTTAAATAAATGTGGATTTAGATGTAGATCAACGGGGAGAACGGCGCTCTCGCAAGACTCCGGTCTGCAGCGTTTTTGATAGCTGCAGGTTTCTGTACCTCGGTTCTGACTTTGGACTTTCAGGCTTTTTTGTAGCCATAATTGATAACCCAGCCCTAGTTATACAAGACATAAAAGTGTGTTTTTCTTCTTCCAGACCCTCAGCCGGCTGTCCTGCGCTTACAAGAAGGAGAACCAGACCAAGATGGTGGTGTGTGACCTGGGAAACCCCATGAAGGGAGGAACCAAGGTCAGTGATCGCTGCTGTCACAAAAACTCTCCCTCTCAGGCCCTTTTTAGGAACTCATCGGACACTGTGGAGAAAGAAAGTTGAATATTTTTGAAAAAACTTTGAATATTTTTGTTTTATTTTTTTGATATATATTGGAGTGGGAAAAATTAATATTTTTTATAAAATAAATTAATATTTTTCATAAAATAAATTAATATTTTTTATTAAAAAGAATCTTTTTGAGAGGAAAAAGTTGAATATTTTGGAAAAAAATTGAATTTAAGTTGAATATTTTTTTGAAAAAAAGTTGGAATATTTTTTTGAAAAAAATCATCGCGAACGTTTTTTCTTTTCCGTTGAGTCTCTCTCTCTCTCTCCCTTTTATGCCAGCGAGCTGAAATAATGTTTGAACAGAGTTTGAATCTGTTGTTTAAATGATGCCGATCAAGTGTACATTTTATATTTCTTGGCTTCTCTTAGAGCTGCTCAATTATCGACAAAAAATCATAATCACAATTATTTTGTCAACAGGATTATTTAACACGATGCCTTGTTGACTTTGAAATTTTTTTGCATTTATTGAAGTTCAAAAACAACTCGACAGTGAAAACCCCTTGAACTGAGACATTTCCGTTCAGAACACGAGACAAAAGAAGTTTTTTATTTATTTTATTTTTTTGCTGAAACGTAATATGCAAACCACTTGTTTTTCTCCATAACTTGTGTATTTGATTGATGGCCCTGCTGACCTGACGTTCTCGACCGTCTGTCTGTCTGTCTCCTGCTGCTTTGTGATTGGCTCCTTTGCCGCCTCTTTCCCGCACTGTGATTGGCCAGGTGCTGGCGGAGTTGAGGTTCAGCGTGCACCAGCTGTCGGAGGAGGACACGTCGGTGAAGTTCGACGTGCAGATCGTCAGGTACCGTCTTAAAAAAAAGTCTATTCTTTTATTTTAGGCCTTGAAAAGTCTTACATTTGCTGTAGAATTGTGTTGTAGGTCGCGAGGCGCTTTTGGAATGGATTCTATTCTGTAGCTACAGCGAAGTGTGTGTGTGTGTGTGTGTGTGTGTGTGTGTGTGTGTGTGTGCTCGACCGATGAAGGATTTTTAAGACCAATACGAATATTTGATTATTTAAAAATCCGATATTCCGATATATCGGCCGATATACAGTACAGGCCAAAAGTTTGGACCCACCTTCTCATTCAATGCGTTTCCTTTTTATTTTCATGACTATTTACATTGTAGATTCTCACTGAAGGCATCAAAACTATGAATGAACACATATGGAATTATGTACTTAACAAAAAAGTGTGAAATAACTGAAAACATGTCTTATATTTTAGATTCTTCAAAGTAGCCACCCTTTGCTTTTTTTTGATAACTCTGCAAACCCTTGGTGTTCTCTCAATGAGCTTCATGAGGTAGTCACCTGAAATGGTTTTACCTTCACAGGTGTGCTTGGTCAGGGTTCATTAGTGGAATTATTTCCCTTATTAATAAAAAATAAAATAAAAAAAAGGAAACTCATTGAATGAAAAGGTGTGTCCAAACTTTTGGCCTGTACTGTGTGTGTGTGTGTGTGTGTGTGTGTGTGTGTGTGTGTGTGTGTGTGTGTGTGTGTGTGTGTGTGTGTGTGTGTGTGTGTGTGTGTGTGTGTGTGTGTGTGTGTGTGTGTGTGTGTGTGTGTGTGTG